>WOXC01011133.1:0-112565 GCA_011680675.1 Gymnobelideus leadbeateri | reverse complement strand
GTGTTGGTGTTTGTCCTGTGTTCTCAAAGAGGACCATGGCATCAGGAAGGTGGTGCCATCACTTGTATGTGGATTGGACTTACATGAGGTAGGGCTATGAAGGTCACCAGGCTCACTTTCTCCCCTGGGGCCATCTGGGTCCAGTGGCAAGAAATAGATCAGGATGACTGGAGATGGTCCCAGATGCAGCCTTTTTAAGCCAAGCTCTTTCCCAGGTGTCAGTTTGACTGAGGCAATGCCCATTCAGTAATTAAGGCTAGGTAAGAAATGAGGCAAAGAATGACCTCTTCTACCTAGTTAAAAAAAATCAGTCTGGGAAGGGAAGCCCCTCAGGGTTTCTGACTAAAAACAGAAATAATTTTGTATTATTATTAACGAGAGTGAAAGGAACAATAAACAAAACAATTCACTTAGTAGAAAGTACTTTTGAGTTAAACTCTTTGAAGACAGCTTTGATGAGTCAGAAAAACAGATGCCTAGTTCTACCTTAGGTGAAATGTTGCTTATTATATCCATATGAAGTCAGGAATCAACTGTCCAAAAGCTTTATAGAATGACCCTACATAATTCTGTGTATTGGGGAAGAATCTACTAGACTGGAAATATTTCTCCTCCCACCCTCCCCTCTGACCTAACAAATTCACTGGTGTGTCATGGACTGAAGAAAGCTAGGAAACAAAGCTCCACAAACTCAGGTTCAGGTGTTGTCCAGCTTTCTCAGTTTGGTTATCTTTATGTTGTTTCATCAGAATCTTGTTTTATGACTCCATCAGTAGCCAAGGGGTCCAGGTCAATAATCCCTAGGCTACCATTCCATCCAATGTCATAGAGGTGGAAGAGGGAGTATAATGGGATATATGATATTAGCTGGGGCACAAATTGGGGTTGACAAGGGAGACCCTGAGACATGCCCCCATTGTGGATGATAGTAGAAGTTACATTATTTCTGCATCCAAAAATTTTTACTAATAACGATTATAATAATGAAAGGCATGAAAGCACTTTGAGAAGTTCAAAGCATTCTACAAATGTCAGATATTGTTATTATTAGCATACGTTATGTGATAAGCACAATTGATCAACCTTGATCTCCAGGAGCTTATAATATGATTAGAGAGACAATGGTTGCCCACATGAAAAATTAAATAGCAATGCAGCAGCTAACACAAGGGCATGGGATAAATGCCAATTGAAGGATATGGACAATAAGTATTCAGGGAAGGCATGAGTCCTTCCAGCTGGGTTGGTACAGGAAGGCTTCGAGGTGGGGATAGGAGCTAGGTTTGGGTAGCTAGAGAGGAAGGATGAATGACCCCTAAGAGAGTAGGAGGGAGGGATGGTGTGAATAAAGGCTCAGCAATGAACAAGAACTTGGTATGCTGGAGATCATGGACTAGACTAGTACAGGCCTAAAGGGCAATATTGAGAAAAAAGTAGGGAGATGGGGAAGGAAGGGGTGGGGAAGAAAAAAAAATAATTTACATGATAAATTTATTTATTTATTTATATTTTTATTTTTATTTTTTGCTTTTTGGAGGGCAAATGGGGTTAAGTGACTTGCCCAAGGTCACATGGCTAGGTTTTTGTTTGTGTGTGCGTTAAGTGTCTGAGGTTGAATCCGAACTCAGGTCCTTCTGATTCCAGGGCCGACGCTCTACTCACTGCGCCACCTAGCCACCCCCTATGATAAATTTATTAAAAGAGGAAATTGTACATAATAGATTGGTGGTTTCACATGCAATCATATTTTTATTATTCTGCTATGTTAAGGAAATGTTTGTTTTATTTCATAAATTAAAAATAAATAAGTTAAAACATTTTTAAAAGGAAATGAATAGGTTAGGCCCAGATTATGGAGGGTCTTAAATATCTAAAGGGTTTAGACCCATTTGGATAATTTTTAAAGGTGGATCAATCTCTGGATATAAATGAGAAATACTTTATGATGTTCCAACAGTCACATAAATTGCATGGCATTGGCTGGCTTCCACTGAACACACAGAATGTAGGTGGGTGTGGTGGGCTGGGGACTATTACTGGTATGACATTCTTGTGACTCCTGTGTCTGTTTGTAGACAGGCAATGGGGACATCCCTGTGGATGATCTGGAAGATAGCAAGAAAGCAAAGGTAGGTGCTCTCTGGGGCCTGACATGATATGGGAAACCCAGGGTTGGGGGAGGGGTGCTTTGGGGGAAGGTGTGTTTCTTTGGCTTAATAGATGAGATCCTGGGGAGCAACGGACTGGGAGTTAAGAGATCTTCATTCTAGTCCCAGTTCTGCAACTAGACTGTGCAGGCTGTGTAACTGTGGGCAAGAAGATAACATTTATATAGTACTTAAGTTTTCCAAAGCTCTTGATGCATATTATTTTATTTGATCCTCACGATAGCCCTGTGAAGTAGGTGCTGTTAGCCTCATACCCATTTTACAGATGAGGAAACTGAAGTCCTGAGAGGCTAAGTGATTTGAGCGGGATTGCCCATCAGAATAATCACAGGATTCAAAGAGCATCCTGATTTCTGCAGGCCCAGGGCTCTCTCTGTTACCCTGGGTTGCCTGATGAAGGCAAGTCATCCACATTCTCTCAGCTTGGGTTTCTTCATCTGTAAACCGAGGGGGTTGGACTACATGATATCTGAGGTCCTTTCCAGCTTTAACACGATGAGCTAAGAGTCTAAAATAACACAAAACTTGAAAAAAGAGAGACCTGTGGGGTCCAAATGAAAAGGAAATACACTTATAAGGAGAGGTGAGAAGGGCACTCCTGGATGGGCATTCAGGATGTCTGAAAACTGTAACTGCGCCTTAAACTCTTTGACAACCAGTTAGTCCTAGGGTTCTCTCTGGGATTTGGGAGTGGGTCATAGGGGGAAAAACCTGAGTATGGCACCACAGAGATGTTCTAAGAGAGACCCTATGGGCTCTACCCATTGAAACATAGCCACTGTTTCCTCTTCTCTCTCTCCTTCTCCTCCCAAATCTAGAAAAAATCCCCCAACCCTGCCTCAGTGACTTTGGGAGGTTATTAAAACTAGAAGATGTATTGATAGCCTGGGTGATCTATACTGTAGCCACTAGAGGGCAAGATGGCCTCAACTGCAGAGTGGTGTGTGTGTGTGTGTGTGTGTGTGTGTGTGTGTGTGTGTGTGCACCCACTCCTCTTGTGCACATGTACAGGTATGTGTATGTTTTTGCTTATTGCTATGGGTGGGTATGGTTATGTGAGTGCATCCAACGTTGGTGCCTGTGTCTGGGTGTATCTGCATGAACTGATCTCTTCCCAGAGTGGTGGGAGTCCCCAAACCACCTTGAAGATCTTGCAGAATTCCTTTGATCGCCAGCCACAGGGCAGTAGGGAGTTGTGGGATGGGGTTTGTTGTTCAGGTGCTAATTCAGTCTGGAAAATCAGACCGGAGTCCTCCACGATGCCTCCTCCGGATCTGAAGCAGCACGATTCAGACTGAGGTCGCTGTGGTGTTTCCCCTTGCTCAGCTCCCGTCCACTCTGATCCGAGGAAGCGGTGCAGCCTCGCTACACAACAGCACCATTCGCAGCACCATCTACCAGCTCATGCTGCACACCTTGGACCCCCTAGGGGAAGGTAAGTAAGTTTCTAAAAACCAGTTGGGAGCCTGGACCACACAATACCCTCTCCTCCTACAGCTGGAGAACTGGGTCCTGAAAATCTCAGAGGCAAGAGACAGACAGAGGTGAAAGGAGACAGAGACAAAGAGATGGAGGAAGATGGAAACAAAAGCAGAGGCAAAGGCTTAGAAAAGAGACAAGATACAGAACTAGGGAAAGAATAGGGATAAAGATAGAAGAGCGAAGCTAAGTGACTCAGTGAATAGAGCACTCACCGACCCTGAAGTCAGGAGGACCCGAGTTCAAATCTGGACTTAGACACTTGACACTTAACTAGCTGTGTGACCTTGGGCAAGTCACATAACCCCAACTGCCTTGCCTCCCCCCCAAAAAAAGACAAAGAAAACCAGAGGGCATCTGGGGACAGAGATAGAGACCAAGTCAGAAGCACAGGGGTACTTGAGGAGATGGACAGAGATGGCAGAGCTGTGCCTAAGACTTGTGGAACTTTAAACAGGTCTGAATGATTTGTCAGATCCCTAGAGATCACAACATCCACCTCAGCCAGTAACTCCAAAGCTTCCAAGGGGCTTAGTGTCTGAGAACATCTATATTTGCTTCACATTCTCGGGAGGATGTCACTCAAGGATCAGTTTTGCTCTTGTGACCCAGTTCTCCAGTTCCCCACAAAGGGAAGGGTGGCATGAATGTGATAGAATTTACTTGGGCACATGCTTTCCCTTTGAGGGGGAGTTTTCATCGTATATGCCTACCCTAGACCCAGGGCTGGTTTGTACTCTCAAGACTGCCCTTTACCCTTCAGGGAATGGAAGCTGAGTTGACCTGGAATGTCAGTGAAATAGGTAGGGCCCGAGTTCCTTATTACACTGGAGGGATCCAAGAAAAGGCCAAACAGCTACCTTTGGGGATGATGTAGAAGAAATTCATGCCCTGAGAAGGGGGTAGACCAGATGACCTAATCTAAGGTTCCTTCTAACTGGGAATCTATGATTCTATGATTTGAGAAAAGCATACAGGTAGTGGCAGCCAGTCACAATCATTTATTCAGTGCTTACTATGTGCCTGGAATTGTGCTAAGTGCTGGGAATAGAGAGAAAGGCAAAAACCAGTCCCTGTCCTCAAGGAGCATACATTCTTATTGGGGGAAACAACATGTAAATAATTAGGTATATACAAGAGAATATAGAGTGGATGGAAGGCAATCTAAGAGCGGAAGATATTAGCAGCTAGGAGGGGAGGGTGAACTGAAATAGCCTCGTGCAGAAGGTAGTATTTGAGCTGAATCTTGAATGATGGCAGGGAAATTGAGGTAGAGGTGAATAGGCAGTGAATTCTATGTGTGGGGGACAGTGATGGAGAAAGAAGAGCCTAAGAAAATGCAAGTAGAGCAGTGTAGTTGGATCATGGCGTGACTGAAAGGGATTAGCATCTAAGAAGGCTGGCTAGGGAGGAAGGGATTATAAAGAACATTACATGGCAAACAGGACTTTTTATTTGATGCAGGAAGATCATAAATAAAAGGCTTTGCAGACTTTAAAGTCTATATAAATATTAGCTACTATTATCACTAATTATTAAGAGAGCCACTGGAGCTCATTGACTTTGGAGATGACATCATCAGACCTATATTTTGGGAAAATCTTGGCAGCTGAGTGGAGGATGGATTGGAGTGGGGAGATACTTGATGCCAGGAGACTGGTTGGAAGGCTTTTAGAGCAGTCTAGATGAGAGGTGATGAGGTCCTTTACTAGGGTAGCTGTGTGAATGAAGAGAAGGGGGTTTTATGGCACATGTTATGAATGTAGAAATGACAAGATTTGATAACAGATTGGATATGTGAGGAGAGTTGACAGTGAGGAGTCAAGGATGGAATTGAAGCTGAGAGCCTGGATGATGGGGAGCATGGCGTTGCTCGTGCCAGTGATAGGGAAGTTCAGAAGTGGAGGAGAGTTTGGGGGAAAGAAAATGAGTTCTCTTTCGGACATATTGAGTTTGCAATGCTCATGAGATGTCCAGTGCAAATGTCTAACAGGTAGTTGGAGATGCATGGACTGTAGCTTAAGAAGGCTACTAGGGTAGGATAGATAAATCTAGAAATCATCTACAGAGTGATAATAATTGAAGCAATGGAAATTATAAGGTCACCAAGTGAGATAGTATAGAGTAAAAAAGAGGAGTGTCCAGGACAAAGCCTTAGGGGACACCCACACTTACAAACTTACTGGGCATGACTTGGGTGAAGAAGAACCAGTGAAAGAGACTAAGAAGGAACATTTGGACAGATAAGAGAACTGAGAGAGGGCATGGGGGGGGATGAAAGGGGGAAGTGAGAGAGAGGGAGAGAGAGAGAGAGAGAGAGAGAGAGAGAGAGAGAGAGAGAGAGAGAGAGGCTCATACAGAAAGACAAGGTGATCAACAGACTCAAATGTTCCAGGAGTTTTGGGTAGTCAAAGATAATTCCTCTTTCTACCAAGAAATCTGCTTCAGCTATGGATTTCATCTTTCCTATGTGCTTTACTCCCAAGTCAGAGACAAGAAAGGAATATCTCTCTTAGAGATAAAAATGGGGGTGGGGATGGGAGAAGAAAATTATTTTTGAAAGACTCCTAACATCCTAAAAGTCAGAAGCATAAAGTTCCGGGCTTCCCTTCCCCTCCTGGATCTTAGTCAAGAAGTTTTTCTTAAGCTTGTGCCAAGCACTGTGCTAGACCCTGGGGATACAAAGCAGACAAAAAAGGTCCCTGCCCTCAGTTTACCAATATGCAAAATAGCCCTTCTTTGGTTTCTGAGGTCAGAAGGATATTGTTACAGACCATTTACAAATGGGGACCAATAACCAACAATGAATGGTTAGGGCATGGAGGTGGGAGGAGAAAGAGGAGTGAATGTGAGGCTTTGCTCAGTGCAGAGAACAGGAGATGCTGAGGACTGAGCTAAGGGAAGAGACAGAGAATGTTGTTTCTATGATCTTCAGCTCTAACCCAAAGCTTCTGGGACGCAGCTGTGATTTCTCCTCTGAGCTGAGTCTCAAGGTAGATAGGTCTATATTACAGGGGAATGTGACAAGGATGACTACTCACTGAAAGTTGCCTCACCTTCACAGTGCAACAGACAGCCTAGGAAGTAAGAGCAGTCCAGGAAATTGGCTCTCTAGCTCGCTGCAAACTAACATGAATTTATGCTCAGGCCCGACTGCCAAGTGCTGTTGGGGCAATCGCAATTGACACCCGAATTGAAAATCCCCAGTGAAGTGCTCCAAGTGGAAAACAAAGGAAACGTTGTCGCCTCCCAGTGATTTACCAGGGGAAGCTCCCAGCCCATTAGAGAGGCTATGAAAGACGAATTTTCCACTGGGTCTCTCCCTGAGTTGTGCCAACTAGATGTTTACTTTCCTCTGGGGCCTCTTCACAACTCAAGTGCAGCTGGTATTTAAGGGAGACCTGGGGAAGGCGATATTCAGGCTCCGCTGTTGAGCCTCTACTAATCTAGGGTGCTGTGGGGCAGGGGAAATTGGGATGACTTTGAAGTTGCTAGGAATTGAGTTCAACCACAATCATTTATTATTAATCAGCTAATATGGTAGGAGCTAGGGGTACAAATGTAGAGATGAGGTAGTTCCTAGCCACAAGATTATATTCTACCAGGGGAAATATTCACAGATAAATGAACAAAATATTTTTTTTGGACTGGATCAATCATTTCACTAGTGTAGGGAGCACCCTGTGAGATGCTCTTCATTGTCTAGTGGCACTTCTTTATAACTTATATTCTTAGAAAGTACCTGGGGCCCTGACAACTTAAGCAACATGCCCAGGTCATACAGTCAGCATGTGTCAGAGGAAGCACTTAAACACACCTCATCTGGCTTCAAAACCAGGTCTGTACCTTAACCTGGATTCTATGAATTTTTAAAATTTTAATAATCACATCTCGATATAATTGGTATTCTTTGTAACTCTATGTATCTTAATTTAAAACTTTATTCTGAGAAGGAGTCCAAAGACTTCATCAGACTGCCTGACAAAGTGGGCCATGACACACAAAAATTAAGAATTGTTGGGTTTTACCATGATGCTTTTCAGGAGAGATATACAAAATAAATACTAATAAATGGGGGAACTGGGAAAGGCTGCTTGAAGGAAAAAGTCCTTGGGATTAGCCTGGAAGAGAGACTGAGGTTCCAAGAGGCAGAGCTGAAAAGGGATAGGGGACAGTCTGAGTAAAGGTAAAGAGGATGGTACTTGGTGAGTGGGGAATATCAAGGAAGCCAGTTGGGCTGGGCCATTGAGCCTGTAAGTAGAACATGTGAAGGAGAATAGTGTGTAACCAGCCTGGAAAGGTAGAAAGGCTGGAGACAGATCGGGGAGAGTTTTAAATGTCAAATGGGGGAGTTTATATTTTATCTTAGAGGCAAGGGGGCATCACTGAAAATAGATAGTGAGCAGAGAAGTGACCTAGTCAGACCTGTGCTTTGGGACTATCGATTTGGCAGCTGTGTAGAGCAATGGTGTCAAACTCAAATGGAAATGGGGACCACTGGTCCATGTATAAGGATCCCTGTGGGGCCACATATTGACTTAGTCACATATTCACATTTTCTGTGTCCTACTGCGTTCTTGTTTATTTTACTAAATATTTCTTAATTACATTTTAATCTACATTTAAACAGGCTTCACTTGGGAATGTTGCAGGCCTTTAGGCTGGTGTTTGACAGCTCTGATGTAGAACATGGGTTGGAGAAGGGACTGGAGAGACTGGATAAGCAAGACCAATTAGTAGATTATTGCAATAGTCCAGGAGAGAGGAGAGAAGGACTTGGATTCAGGCAGTTGTGGCATGAGTACAAAGAAGGGAGAGATAGAGGAGGTGGAATCAATAAGACTTGGTGATAGATTGGATGTGGGGGGTGGGAACTAATGAATCAAGGATGATGCCTAGATTATAAACTTGAGTGTCTGAAAACAGGGTTGCCTCCAACAGAAATAAGAAAGTTAGGAAGAGCCAATTTAGGGAGAAAGATAATGAGCTCTGTTTGGGGCAGATAGTGTTCAAGATGCTTATGGCACTTCCAGATAGAAATATCAAACAGACAGTTGGAGGTAAGGGAGTAGCACTCAGGGAAATCAGGGCTGAGAATGTAGATTTTGGAATGATTTTGTAGAACTGATGAGATCAGCAAGATAGAACAGTGTAGCGGCAAGCACCCCAATATCCCCAGGGTGACTGCCAACACAGGTTCTTAGATCTGCTTTTCAAAAGGAAAGCAACTCAAAATGGGTTAACAAGCTTACTTTAATCAAACAAACATACATTACCTAGTTCAGGGGGAAAAAGGTCAGCACCCCGAACCTCAGAGTTACAGAACTTACAGATCAAACAGACAGGCTTCCAAACTGTCCAACCATCATATCAATACCAAATCACAGTTACCAGAGAGGGAAGCATCAACATCTGGGTTTTCAAAGCTGGGGGGGCTCTCAACAACGGCTTCCCAGAGTCTCATCTGGTCAAATCACACAACACTTCTCAAAGTGAGCCCCAAAGCAAAGCCTCTCATCAGAGTTTATATAGCCTTCTCCTGGCTCAGAGAATGTAACAACCTTCTGTACCCACTGCCCAATCACAAAGTATCAAGGTATGGGCTTTCCTGAAAAACAAGCCTGCCACCACAAGCTCCAGGTGCACTTAAGCTAGGGGCAGGGAAGATCTTTAAATTTGCATTTCCGTTACAAACAGAGAGAAGAGAAGACTCAAGACAGACAGTATATCCAGTCTCGGGGAGCAGGATAGAAACCTACAAAGGAGACTGAGAATGGGTAGAAAGAGAACTGGGACAGAGCAAATACAACAAAACCCCCAGCAAGAGGAGAGAGGTAGTCAGTGGGATCCAGGAGGGAGTAGTTGAAGGTATCAAACACTGCAGAAGGATGAAGAAATAAAGAGATTATTGTGATCTTTGAGAAAACCATTTCAGTTGAGTGATGTGAATAGAAGCCAGACAGCAAAAGGTTGGGAAGTGAGTGGAGTTGAGAAAATGGAGGCTACAAGTGTAGATAGTTTATTGGTAAAAAGGAGAAAAATAGGATCATACTCTGAGGAGATGGTAGGGCGAAGTGAGTTTTTTTTAAAGTAATATTATTTTTAATAGTTGAGGTACCTAGATGGCTCAATGGATAGAATACTAGGTCAGTAGTCAGGAAGACCTGAATTCAAACCCAACCTCAGACACTCACTAGTTGTGTGACCCTGAGCAAGTAACTTAACTTCTGTTTGCCTTAGCCCACTGGAGAAGGAAATGGCAAACTGTTCCAGTATCTTTACCAAGAAAATCCCACATGGGCTCACAAAGAGTCAAATGCTTACTGAATAACTGAACAACAAAATTTTTAATAATGACTATTGGAATTCAGATTAGAAAGGGGCATATCAGTCCTGGGTTTTTTTTTTTTTAAAGCAATTGGGGTTAAGTAACTTGCTCAAGGTTATACGGCTAGGTTTTTTTTTTTGTTTGTGCGGATTAAGTGTTGGAGGCTGGCTCCGAACTCAGGTCCTTCTGATTCCAGGGCCGGCGCTCTATTCACTGCGCCACCTAGCCTCCCCCAGTCCTGGGTTTTTAAAAAACACATTGTACTATAGAAAACAAGATGGTTTAAGAAATTAGTTGGGATAATTCTTGATTTGCTGATATAGGTCAAAGAAATATAGTAATATTCCTTTCTCTACTAAAACAAGGGGTGTGTGATAAGGTACTTATATATCATGTGGGCTGCTATTCTAATAACTCAGCTTAAAGTGCCTTTCTGTTCTCCTAGCTCATAACCCCTGCTTTTGCCTTCATTGAGTGAAGTTTTTAAGTGTGGGGAGATCTGGTACATTTGTAGGTAGTAGAGAAAGAGCCCATGGTTAAGGAGAGAATAAAAATTAGGGGAACAGAAGGGATGATGGAAGGTATCAAGTTCCTACAGGAGGAAGGAGGAGTTGAGATCAGGGGCCCAGGGTATTTTTGCCTTGAAGGTAAAGTTAGTGTCTGAACTCTGAACTTTCTAAATGTCACAGGAAACTGAGTTTCTTAGATACCTCACCAAAGCCTCCTCCTTCTGTCCTTCTCCTTTCTCCAAGAACATCATTCCCATCTCTACCATCAGAGTTTAGGAAAAACCCTCAGCATGCCTCTCCAACCAGCTCTGGGGATCTCCTTTGCTGGGGCTTTGAGGGCACCAGTTTTGCCTCTATCCAGGTGTAGAGTCTCCACCCTGGTTATTGGCCAAAACTCCTTCAGCCTATGACTTAGTTCAAGGATTCCCAAGTCTTAAACCTACCCTCTCTTGATCTACCCAACATGGGATCCTATTTTCCCAATAAAGGAGGTAATAGGAAAATGTTGGGAACAGAAATTTCCCAGTTATAGTGATGAAGGACTTTTGAGTTCTAAATTTTCTCCTTCTTTGCCTCCCTTCCCTCTCCTTATGACTGTAAGCAATTTTGTATCAGTTATGTATGTGTAGTCAGGTACAACATATTTACATATTA
Organism: Gymnobelideus leadbeateri; assembly: GCA_011680675.1. Classification (NCBI taxonomy): domain Eukaryota; kingdom Metazoa; phylum Chordata; class Mammalia; order Diprotodontia; family Petauridae; genus Gymnobelideus; species Gymnobelideus leadbeateri. Next base: position 101,427 of record WOXC01011133.1, on the reverse strand, counting down.
GTCATGTTGTGAAAGAAGCAGACCAAAAGAAAACACACACACACACACACACACACACATACACACACACACACAAAAGAAAGTGAAAACAATATGCTTTGATTTAGAGTCAGAAGCAGTCCATTCTCTCTCTAGATGTGGATAGCATTTTTCATCATGAGTCCTTTGGAATTATCTGAAGCTAGCTAAGCCTTTCATAGTTGATCATCACACTTAATGTGTACAATGTTCTCCTGGTTCTGCTCACTTCGTTTTGTATCAGTTCATGTAAGTCTTTCTGGGTTTTTTGAAATTCACCTGCTCATCATTTCTTTCAGCACAATAGTATTCCATTAAACTCATACACCATCACTTGCTCAACCATTACCCAATTGATAGGCAAGTGATGAGGGATTGAAGAAACACCACAGTTGAGTTACTCTGGGGTTAACATGGAGCAGAGCCAGGAAGACTATCACCTTTCTCAAAGGAACACCTGATTTATTTTTTGTGAACGAAATAATCCAGAGGTAGGGGATGTAGCATCTTGGCAGTATTGACCAATAGAAGACTAGATTTCAGAGTCAGGAGTAGAAGCCTGGACCAGAAGCCTGTGCACTCTCACTATGAGTGTGACCTTGGGCAAGTTATTTCTTACTCCAAATCTAAGTTTTCTCCTTTGGAAAATGAAAGGAGACAGAGCAATGGATGAAGGTCCTTTAGGTCCCCTATAGCTCTAAGCCCATGATCCTTTGGCAGCAGGATGTTGTTTGGGGGCCTTGTCTTGTGGATTCCTATGTAACTGCTCCCGACTCAGGCATCAGGGCCCATGATTTATTCTATTTGGTTACTCATCTCTATCAATATAGAACTTGATGGATCACTGAGTTTAAAAGATGCTGGTGGCCAAGCTTTTGGAGATGATGAGGCTTTTAGATTTTAGCCAGGCTGGTGCTCAGACACTCAGACAACATACAACAGGTCTTACTAGGCCTGCACAAGTTATCTTTTCAGTGTGGTATAGTAGGTGGGGTAGCCACACCTGGAGCCAAGGACACCTGATTTAGGATCCTCCTGTCTCAGAAACATACTAACTGCAACCACAAGGCAATCCAATGAAGCTCTCTCAGTCTTCCCAGCTGTAAAATGGGGTAATGTATGTAGAGAACTTTTAAACCTTAAAGCCCTCCCTGAATGCCAGCGGTTATTATTATTTCCATTTTTACTTGAACTTGTGCTCTTTTGGCATAGTCTTAAATTCATAGTAAATTCCAGACTGTGGGGAGGCCTTGGAATTGGGCTTTAGTGGCTCATGTATGTGTAATATCTCAGATTTTTTAAAAACAGGTAATAATATATCAATGCATTTTTGAAAGTAGCTCAAACCTAAGGCATCAATTTTCCCTGAAAATCTCCAAGGGAAAAGCTATATGGGTGGTGAAAAGCCCAAGTGTTAGTTTCATTAAGAAAAAAAAGTCTAAATCTCAGTTTTTTAATCCAGAGTTGATGGTATTGTGTGTTGGAGGGACAAGGGGGTGGGGAGGAAGACCTGGACTCAGGATTATGGTTCTTTCATGGGATTCTTGGATAAATCCATAGCAAATAAAGACCCTCTGGGATTCTAAACCAGGGGAATCTGGGAAGATGAAGCCCTTGTCCTCAGGTCGCAGTCTGGAATGGCATGGCCTCTCTGGCCAGGGTCACTGACATGGTCTAGTGAAGAGCTTACTTTTCTTAACTGGATTATAGGATCTGCAGGCCAGGGAGAGGTCAGAGGGGATTGAGACTAAGGAGGTGAATCCCTAGGGCTGAAAAAAGGGACATGGTGAGAATCGACATCAAATTGCCAGAAGGAAGTAAGGTGGGAGGCCTTGAAGGGGGTCACAGCTTCAAAGAGGCAAAGACTGGCCTCTCAGTGGAGATAGCTCTGAATCTGCCTGTGGTGGAGGGGGTGGGGAAGGGAAGAGTCACCTTGTCCCTTGATGTCATACACTATTGCAAAATCTCGAGTTTTAATGTGATCCCCTCCCCCTTCTTGGATTTTACCAATTAAGAAGAGTTTTTTTTTATCTGCTTCAGTTCAGAAAGTTTACAGAAAACTTCTTCCAGATGGTTAAATGTTCTTGCCACTTCAAATTTCATGTATGAGTAATAGCCATTATTAGTAGTTAATAACCCATGAATATAGTATGTAGAAATAAGACAAGGTAATCTCTGAACAGTTTCCTCTGAAGTAAATACCAGCCTTTGGCACTCTTCACCAATTAAGAAGTTCTTCGGCTTCTCCCCATCTAATGCATCCTCCATGCTGCTGCCAAAGTAATTTTCCTTAAGTGCAGATCTGCCCACGTGGCTCTCCAGTGGCTGCTTGTTGCTACTAGAATAAAATGTAAACTCCTCTGTTTAGTTTTTAAAGCCCTTCACCGTATGGCTCTAATCTGTTTTTTTCAACCTCATTGTACATTATTTCCCCTTTCATACTCTGAGATCTAGACAAACTGACCTTTTCTCTGTTCCTCACACATGACACACCAACTCCAATCTCCATGCCTTTGCACTGACCACTCCACATGCCTGAAATGTACTTTCTCCTAACCTCCCTCTTCAGAGTCTCTCTTTTTCTTGAAGACTCAGCTGAGGCATCATCTTTTTAAAATTAATTTTTACTTATTTCATTAAATATCTTTTTTACATGAAAAATAATTTTTAACAATCATTTAAAAAAAAAACCTTTAAGTTCCAAGTTCTCTTCCTCTCTTCTGTCCTTCCTTCCTCCTTGAGAAGGCAAGTAATTTGATATCGATTATGTGAAGTCATGCAAAACGTATTTCCCTATTATCTATGTTGTAAAAGAAAACACAAACAAAACAAAGCAACAAAAACAAAGAAAGTAAAACAGTATGCTTCAGTCTGCATTCAGAGGTGATCAGTTCTCTCTCTGGAGATAGCATTTTTCATCATTGGTCCTTTGGAATTGTCTTGGATGATTGTTTTGATCAGAAGTCTTTCATAGTTGATCATTCTTATAATATTCCTGTTACTGGGTATAATATTCTTCTGCTTACTCACTTTGCATGAGTTCATATAAGGTGAAGCACCACCTTTTGCATGAATACTTTCTTGATTCCTCTAACTTCTATTGCCCTCCTTCCTAAACCTTGAATTTAACTACTTTATATCTAATCACTTTTTATTTATACTATATATACTTATACATGTACTTGTTTTATTCTTTGTATGTTTCCATAGCACAGTACTTGGTACATTGCTAGTCCTTAGTAAATGCTTTTTAACCGATAAAATTTATTCTTCTGAAAATTGTTACTTTATATGCTTTAATCTATTACCTAGTGGAAAATGTTTCTTATTCATATATATTTGCATTGATTTCCTGCATATCTTGACTATTAGACATTAATCAGAGATAATTGCTGAAAAGGTTCACCCCTACACCTAACTTAGTTCTTTTCTAATTTTAGGTGCATTGATTTTGTTCATGCAAAATTCAAATTTTTATGTAATCAAAACTGTCCATTTTCTATCCAGTTCTATCCCATGTTCAGTTAGGAATTCTCTTTCAGTATACTTATATTTATACGAAGCTACCTTCTTCTACCCTCGATTTTTTAAGATGATGTGACCTTTTATATTTAGGTAATGCATCTTTTCAGAATTAATTGTGGTGAATCGTATAAAATGCTAGTCTAAACCTAATTTCTGCTTTCCATTTTCCCTGGGCTCCTTTCTTAAGGTCACCTAGCTTTTAGGAGGGTCTTCTGTAGTTTGAACTCTTATTTGTGTACATTCCTCTACTAGACTATGCAAACTCCTTGAGAATGGGAACTGTGCCTAGTATGTGTTTAATAAATGTTAGTGTTAGAATTGAAATATAGCCTAGCCACAACTACTCACATTTCTTTTTTAATGTTTTTAAGAAGTTTATTTCATAACAATTCTGTTTTTACTTACCTGTGTGCATGCTGTATTTTTCCAGTAGAATGTAACCTCTTTGAGGGAAGGGATTTCTTTTTTGTCTTTGTGTGCCTAGTTCCCAAGTTCCAAAAACTTAGTAAATGTTTGTTGAATAGAAATGAAGTCTGGTAGTGCATGTATTGGCCAGGCTCCTGTTATACTCATTTCCAACAATATTCCTGCTAGACACTTTCAGTTTTAGTCTGAAAGATGCCTTTAGTCCTGTTTTCTGGCAGGGTAGTGACATACTCTGAACCCAATCATTGGTCAAGTTTGTAGTACTATGGTGTTGGACTTACTTATGGCTATGGCTCTACATTGGGTCCTTATACCCTATTAATACATATTTATAATAATAACCAGTGTTGTGCTAGAGCTAGTTCCTAAAGGCTCAAGAGAGCTGATTGTTAAATTTTGAGTGTGAACATTTATACCTCAGAAATCAGCAAGTGCTACACATCAGGTCTTGATTTATTATTTTGTTGGCTGTCTAGACTTACATAGAAATGTTTATACTTTAAAGCGTGTTGTGCATATATATTTTTCCATAGTCGGTTGTCAAACAATTACCACCACTCCTGATAATACCTACTGTTTTTCTGATCCTTTATACAGTGACAGAAGGTTCTGTGAGGGGAACTCTTTCCATTTAGGCAGGTTGTAACTTCATAGAAAAGCTCTAGGGAGTTGTCAGAGACAAATAGAAGTTAAGTGATTTATCCATAGCTAACAAGTAACAAAGGTGGGACTTGGACCCACATTTTCCAATTCCAAGTCTAGCACTCTATCTACTAAGCCATTACAATTTCCATCTATGTAAGTGAATATATATGTATGTATATATATTAAAATATACATAGGAATATCATATATTTATACTTGTCTGGGAATACAAATGGATTCCTAGGCATAATGCTTTAAAGTTTGGAAAAGTGCTTATTGAGCACCTATGGTCTATCAAGCCCAGTGCTAAGCTCTCCTGGAGATACAAAAATTAAGTAAGACACAGACCCTGAACTCATGGATTTTACAGTCTAGGAGGGAGGTAGGACTCAAGCATTGACAACTATAATACATGACAAGATGTGTCATGTATTATACAGATAATATGTATTAAAGAGATGAAAACAAACTTCTCTGTGAAGTGTTTTGAACTCTTGGACTTGGTTCCCTGAACTTTGGCCCATTCATTGACCCAATAAATATTTAAAATAAGCTGATATTTATCTGGCACTTTATGCAATGACTGAAGGTCCTATGAAGGTAATCATTACTGACTTAGGGGGAGCATGGAGAGCTTAATGGGGTGAGGGAGCATTAGAGATAGGCTTTAAAAGATGGGTTGCAAATTCAATAAGCAAAGAAAGGGAAGGAGCAGATTCACATAGGGAGCACCCAGAGGAAAAACAAGGAGGTAGGAGGGTACATGGTGCATCTGGGAGACAAAGAGCAGGCTAGTTTGGTTGGAGCTTAGAGTATGTGGGGGGTGGGGATAGGATAACAAGATGAATCTCAAAAGGAAATGCAGTGACAGATTGTTGAAAGCGTTAAATGACTGAGTTTGACATTTACTCAGGAGGCAATAGGGAACCACTAATGATTTTTGAGCAATGGAATGAAGTGACAAGATCTATGTCGAAGAAAGATTATTCTGATAGAAGCATGCTGCTTTGGAAGGGGAGAGACTGAAGATGAGTTATGACAACATTGAAATAATTGGTAATAGATGGTAATTACATTCTGTAGCAGTCTGGTGGCAGTAGAAATAGAGTGGATGGATGTTTTGAAGGTAGAACTGATAGAAGTTGAAAGTTATTTGGATGCAAAAAATGAGTGACAGAGAAGTCAAAGAGGACTTATTTAGGAACATAGGAGGCCAGATCAATGGTGCTGTCTAGAGAGATATAGTGAAATTAGGAGGAGCGGGTTTAAGAGGAAAGAAAATAAAGTACGTTTTAAACATATTACATTTAAGGTGTTGGAGGGACATCTAGGCGGACACATCCTATGGGTAATTGGAAATTTGGGTCAAGAAACATAGATTTCTGAGTCTTCTGCTTAGAGGTGGCACTTGATGGTACTGTCAGGGCAGAGAGAATAAAAGGAGTATAAAAGCAGCTCAAGTTCAGAACGTTGGGGACGATGTTAAGAAGTGAACAAGAAGACAAAGGGTCTGAGAAGGAGACAAAGAGGACCTGGTTAGAGAAGTAGGAGGTGCGCCAAAGCAATGCTTCTGAAGGCGAGGGAGGAGGAGGTGTCCACTAGGAGGGAGCGGGGAACAGCAGAAAAAACAAGGAGGATGAGGGCTGAAAAGACATTCCATTTGGTGATTGGGATGCCATTGATGATCTTTGAAAGAATGCATGTATGAAAGGCCTAGCTTTGGTCTGGGGTAGAGGCCAGCTTGAAAGGAGTTGAAAGGGGAGTGAGTAGGGAAGAAATGGCATAATTGGGATACAAACTTCTTTTTAAAGAAGCTTGGCAATGAAGAGGGAAGGAAAGTTGGATTGTCAGGTTATCGTTTCCAAGTTATATATTATATAACATGTCCCCCAGGTTTTCCTTGCTGACTGGCAGGTTACATGGTTCCCTTTTCCCCAGGAAGTGCTATTCCAAAATCTAATCAAAGCAATTTTATCAGAAATATTTAAGAAATACTTAAAATTAGAAATACTTTAGACATGAGATAATAGCAATGGACCCTTTGTCTTCTCTGACAATTGACCATCTTCCTCCATTGCTTTTGCTCAACATTTTCCACAAAGTTAGGGGGTTGTGGTGGAGGTAATGGTCAAGAAGATCTTTTTCTGGGGCTTTTGGCCTTCCCTTGTTATATCCTTGACTGGAATCAGACTGAAACTTCTGTATGCAAGACATTCTTGCATATCAAGCAAGAAGTTCTCTAGCTTGGGATGATGATTAGTCAATTCATTTTTCATGGTTTCACTTTACTCATAAGCTAGAATCCCCAAGGGAAGCCTTGAGACCTCTAGGCAGGATCTGCCCTGGGGTTGCCCAAAATCTCCCCATTCTTTTAGCTACTCTACACCATACAAACCTGTGTCCTTTCACGTTTTGTCCTTTAAAGTAGAAGAACCTGCAGAGCCCGATGAGCTCCCACCAGTCAAAGTTTCTCCAGTCTCTGCTGTGCACACTGCCAAAGATCATGATGAGCCAACCCCTGATGGGCAGGTATGGTTGGGCCCAGACTTGTCACATAATTGGAGTAGGAAGTAGACCCATAGTTATAGAATTTTTAAGCTGGAAGAGACCTTAGAGGTTATCAAAGTCCAACCCTTTCATTTTTCAGATAAAGAAAATTTAGCTCTAGAGGGGCTGGTTAAATGATTTGTTCAAAGTCCCATAGCTGGTAAAGAGATAGGATGTCATTAAGAGATCCCACCTTGAAGCCAGGAAGAACAGGAGGTCCAACTTCTGACTCATTCTGGCTGTGTGACCCTGGACAAGTCACTTAACCTCTCTCTCCTCTAGGAAATTCTCCAAGATCATAATCTGCAAAGAAAGTGCTGACTGTCATTGGTTGAGGAAGTTTCCTCACCTGGGAGTTCCCTGTATCAATGACATCATAGATCTAATTGCTATTCCCATCTCACAACTAATTAGGGTCAGAATCTGGATTAGAACCTAGGTTCAGTGCTCATTCTATTCTGGAAGGTTGCTTCAACCACCTTTGTGATATGATTCAGGGGATGAAGGCTTACCTGGATGGAATCTCATCCACTGATGCCTAATACTTTGCTGGGGATTAATTCTTTTGAGAGAGATGTTGCCCAAGATCAGAAGTTCATAATCTACAGTCTAAGACCTTGCTTTTCAAAAATCGATAAGTATATTTCAATATATGTATATTTTTTGTTTTGTAAACCACTGTATTTTAATTTGTGCACTGAAAAACATTATTTTGAGAAAGGGGTCCATAGGTCTCACCAGCCTGTCAAAAGGGTCCTTGATGCACAGAAACAAAACAAAACAAAATAACCAACCTTTAGACTCCCTTCCCTGTGTTCTCTTTTAAAATGCAATTGTGTCAGGGGAGGATTAATACATTAATCTTTAACACTTTAGTGTGAACAAATTTGTTAGATCCTCTGTTCTGGGACAGAACTTGAGCAACAAGGCAATGCTGAATTCCTAGAGTGGGATTTTGGGGAAGAAATGCTGGAGATGGCATCTGCGTCATCATTTTGCACATGGCTAGCTGAGTATAGAGTCAGAGTTACACACTTGTTGCTGGTGGTTATACGCATTGGTCTCAGAAGAGAGACTGTTACATTGAGAGTCAGGGAATCAGAGTAGAAAGGGACCTTAACAATTATCAAAGTCCAACCCCCTCATTTTAGAGTTGGAAGAGGAAGGGAAAGAAATGTCCTCCTTATTCCATCTCCCTATTTATGTGTGTTTCGAATGCAGGAATTAAAGGTTGGAAGTTGAGGGTGGGGCTGGTGGAGGGTGAAGAAAGGGTGTGGGCATTGGGGAGACTGGGAAGGCACTGGGGTCACAGTGGACCCAAGGTAATAATGTCATTAATGGAGATGGAATGTGTGTAGCCAGGATGGGATTTGAACTCAGATTCCCTTACACATGACTCCAGACAGAGTATTTTTTTTCCCACTGTACCAAAATCTCCCTCAATAATTCCTCTGGAGTCATTGTGTCCTTGGACAGAGCTATTGAGGATTGTGCTGCTTTGTCTTGTCTTCCAAATAGGAGGGAGGATTCTACTCACTGGCCTGGAGTCAGTTTGTAGGTTCATGCCATTTTTCTCTCTATCCTTGAGTCCATCCCCTTCCACTAAAGTCTAACCCCAATAAGTTTCATCATGGTAGGTGACCCTGGGTTTTGATGGCTATGGAATCCAGTTTGGACAGGTCCTGCCAAATTGGAGAAGTTTCCAAGCATGGGTCCACATCATCTGCCTGTTCTCTAGGATCTGACAGGCTTAGCACATTCTTGGCCACAGAAGCTTTTGAAGATTATCTGCTAAGTTGCTGAGGAGTCTTCAATCTGTACTGGTCAAGGGAGCGCACACACACACACACACACACACACACACACACACACACACACACACACACCTTCAAAGTCAGCTTCTTAAGGCATTGAATAAAGTACACTGAACACATTATCATGTTGCCCCATGGTTCCACTTCCACCACTTCATGTCCCATCTTCACAATACCTATAGCATATCCTGAGATCTCTCTCATCTTCATCAGATCTGACTAATTCCCCTGACTAATTAGAATAATCATTGTGAGAAAATACCTCAGACAGGAAAGAATTCATCATCACAGTTAAATTCAGCTTTCTACTTATGAGCATCCCCCTCTCCTGTCTCTGTAGAAGTCATTCCCCCATGCCTGGAATGCACCCCTCCCTCATATTTCCCTCTTAAATTTCTTATCTTCCTTCAAGGGTCAGCTAGCCAGGTCTTCTTTGAGAACAAAGGACAAACAACAATAACAAACAACAATAGCTAGGTAGTATAATGGATAGAAACACTGGGCCTGGAGTCAGAAAGACTTGAGTTCAAATCTGGCATCACCTCTAGGAACCCTGAGACCTGAGGGGTTCTCTGAACACCCTTGCCTAGGTGATAAAAGTTTGAAATTTTAAGTAGCTTTACCATGCAACAGAAGGAAAAATAAAACAAAATAGGACAACAGACTCAGTGAAATTATATACAAACAAGCCTTTTCTATGGCCTAGCAACAGATTGATTGGTTTGACTAGATGGGGCACCTAGTCTTTGTTCCCCTTCAGTGCTCCCCCCTGCCTCTCTTTGAGGAAGGCAATTCCCTACATAGCTATCCGATGGAGTCATCCTTGAATCTTTCTACAACCAGTGAATTCCGCTGTACTTTTGACTCAGTCTCCACAACCATCTCTTGGCATTGGGTGCTTTTACTCACCCAGCCACCACCCTAATCCAGGTCCTCATTCCCTCTTGCCTGGATGATTGCAATAGCCTCCTATTAGGTTTCTCTGCCTCTAGGCTCTTCTCTTTCCAATCCATCTTCCACATGATTGCCATAGCAATCTACCTAATACACTGTTCCGATTCCATTGCCAATCTACTCGAATGTCTTCAGTAGCATTTTATTACTTCTAGGAGAAAACATCTGGCATCTTCAACTTGGCATTTAAAGCTCTCCACATTCTGAGTCCCCACCACCTTCATCTCATATCACTTCCCATCTTAGACTCTATGATTCAATGAAACCAGGTTGTCAGTTCTCAAATTCAGCATCCCCTCTCCTGCCGCTATAGAAGTCATGCCTGGAATGTATCCCTCCCTCATAGCTTCTGCTTGAAATTTTTATCTTCCTTCAAAGCTCAACTAGTGAGGTCTTCAAGAATGAAGGGCAAACAACAATGGCTAGGTAGTACAATGGATAGAACACTGGGTCTGGAGCCAGAAAGACTTGATTTCAAATCTGACCTCATACATTTACTAGCTGTATGATCCTGGGCAAGTCCCTTAATCCTGTTTGCCTCAGTTTCCTCATCTGTAAAATGGGCTGCAGAAGGAAATGGCAAACCATTCCTGTATCTTTGAAAAGAAAACCCCAAATGGGGTCACAAAGAGTCAGATATGACTGAAAAAACGTCCCTGGAGCCTTCTTTGATCCTTTTCAGTTGTTGGGCATCTCTCTCTTTCCTCAGATTACCTTGCATTTAGTTATGTGGGCACATATTATAAGTTCTTGTCCTCTTCAATAGCTTGAGGGTAGGATTTTAAAAAAAGTTTTGAGTCAGTCCCCAGGGCCTAGCAAAGTGCCTCCCACATAGTAGGTGCTTAATAAATGTTTGCTGAATTGGTTGGCCCTCAAGATTTCTTTACTGAGTTTCAAGTTTTCCCAAACTGGCCTCTTTCATCTCTCTTGGAGGGATTTATAGCCCTGCTTCCTTGTAGTCTGTGGCAGCAACCACACTGGCATACCCAGGATGGCTGCTAGCACAGGTTCTTAGATCTGCTTTACTAGGAAAGATTAAAGATTTTTTAAGTACATTCACTAGTTCAGGGAAAAAATCAGCACCCTGAACTTCAGAGAAAATCCAAACAAATAAAACAGAGAAAATACAAGCAGAGAAATAAAGACCAAACAGGCAGGGCTTCTAACTGTCTGAGAAATGAGAATGGATCAACAGACAGATCTAACTGATTGACCAAGGCAATACATATATAGTTACCAGAGCATCAACACTCTACTCACTGCGCCACCTAACCGCCCCTCTCTTTCTTTCTTTTAAAGCAATTGGGGTTAAGTAACTTGCTTAAGGTTACACAGCTAGTTATTTTATGTGTGGGTGCTAAGTACTGAGGCCCGAACCCATCCCCCGGTCCTCCCAAATTAAGGGCTGGCTCTCTTATTCACTGTGCCACTAGTTGCCCCTAGCATCTGGGTTTTTCAAAGCATGGGGGTTCCTTAATGGCTACCCAGAGTGTCATCTGGTCAAATCACAAGAACATTCTTCCACTGAGTGAGGCCCAAAGCACAATGCTAATTTCAGAGTACATACACCCTTTTTAGAGCCAGAGGACATCATAACCCTCAGCACCTAATTAGAAATTGAGAAAAGGTGTGAAAGCCTTCCTATAAGCAAGCCTCCCCTAAGCAAGCCTCCCTTAATGGGCTCCAGGTGAGACCTATTAATGGGCAGGGAAGATCTTATCCCATTAACATTACAGAGTCCTAATATTTTTTCTTTGGGTCTTGGTCTATTTTTCCGAAACATTTATCTAGTTCTTAAAAAAAACCAAAACATTTCATTGATGTATTTTGTTTTTGTTTTACATACATTTTGTCAATATTTTCCTCCATTGCCATCTCTTATAACAAAGAATTTTAAAACATAGAAGTAATAGTTCAACAAAACAAAACAACACATCAACCAAGTTCAACATTATATGTAGTGTTTTATATCCATAGTAGCTTATTTCTGGAAAGAAGAGAGGGAATTATATTCTCATATCTCTTTTTTAAAGCCAAGCTTGATCATTACAATTTCTCAGCTTTCATTTTTGACTTTTGTTGTTCTATTCACATTGCTGTAGTCATTATGTATTTCGTTTCCCTGGTTACTTACTTAATTTCATTTAAGTTCATACAAATCTTCTCAAGTTTCACATCCACCATTTCTTACAGCCCAGCAATATTCCATTACACTCACATACCACAATTGGTTTAGACATTCTCCAGTTGATGGGCTTTGTCTTTAAGGCTTTGCTACTACAGAAAAATCATTAGCAAACTCTTGGATGGGATATGTACTTATATTGAAACTGGAATTCTAGTCTGTCATTCTAACCTACCTTTGATAGTGGCCATGTGGTCTCAGTGGCAGGTGCCATCATTTCTGGAGCGTATCTGCATGACAATAGCTCCTTCTTGTTCCCAAGAGTAGATTTTTTCTTCTTCAGAGCTCCTACCTTTATTGGACCATATGCCAAGAGCCTGAGGGATGCCTCTAGTCCTCAACTCATTTGCAGAGTTGGCATGACCAACAGGTTCCAAGCCCAATGACTGATAAAGTACTTCCAAAATCAGGTGACTGCTAAACTCCTTCTTGATGACATCCCACTCAAGTGTTCTCTCAGGGGAGTGAGTGGCATTTCATAGTCTTTTTTTATGACTCTAAAACATCTAAAAAATTTAAAATGTATGGTAGCATTAGACAATTCCCATTAGAAAGAGAAAGATGTCTTTCTCTCAAATTTAGTGACTGGTCTGGACATACAATTTTCACTTCCCTTCTCATTCTTATTCAAAGGCCCCTCTAACTACCTCTGTTAATATTTTATTATTTAGTGTCCTCTTTAAATATGTGTGATCACATCTGTTTATTAGCATCAGTGCATTGACTGAGCCACCAGGTGATAAGACCACCTCATTTCCACCACAGAAAGATATATATGCTCAAAATGATGTCTTTAGCATATATTTAGTACTAGATAAATATCTGTTGATTGACTAAGTATGTACCTAATAGGAGACTTCAAAAGATGAGACACATTAAAATCATAGAATGCCAGGGCTAGAGGAACCTTAAAGATCACTTAACTCAAACCTTTCATTTTAACCTATGAAGAAACAGAAGATGACATGAGGAAAAAAATTTGGAAAAGAGATCAGGTTGCTACTGATATTTGGTTTTAAAATGACAAGCAAAGTCCCATAAGGCCAGGAATGGTTAATACTTGGGAGTTTGAATGTGTTGATTCAGGTCTCTAGTAAATGTCTATATTGATTTTGATTTGCAGGAGGATCCAGATACTGGAGCAGATGATAAAGGTGAAGATGAAGGTGAAGGTGAAGTTCTAGATGAAAATGAAGATGATTCTGAGGTTGAAACTAAAGGTCTAGAGGAAGTTGAAAAGGAAGCAGTAGAAAATAATGAAGATGAAGGTCAAGATGAAACCAAAGGTGAAGATGAACCTAAAGGTCAGGACAAAGATGAAACTCAAGGTGAAGGTGATGCTGAGGATGAAACTGGAGTTTTAGAGGAAGTTGAAAACCAAGCAGTAGAAAATAGTGAAGTTGAAGGTGAAACCAAAGGTGAAGATGAACTAGAAGGTCCAGACAAAGATGAAACTCAAGGTGAAGATGAAGGTGAAACCCAAAGGGCCAGTGGTGATGAAATTGAAGGGGAAGGTGAAACTCAGGGTCAAGGTACAGAGGAAGGTGATGAGAAAGGTGAAGAAGACCATGGAGAGAGAGATGCAGGGGAAAGTGCAGAAAGAGATGAAGAAGGTAGAGAAGGTGAAGAAGGTGAAGAAGAAGGTGATGAGAAGGGTGAAGTCCATGAAGAGGGAGGTGCAGGGGAAGGTGAAGAAAGAGGTGGAGAAGATGGAGAAGAAGGTGGAGAAGGCAAAAAAGGTGAAGAAGGTGAAGAAGAAAAAGAAGAAGAAGAAGAAGATGATGATGATGATGACAGTGAAGATGAGGATGAGGAAGAAGAGGAAGATGAAGAAGAAAATGAGGAGCCTCTGTCACTAGAATGGCCTGAAACAAAAAGTAAACAGGCTATTTACCTCTTCCTTTTACCCATCGTTTTCCCCCTGTGGCTGACGGTTCCAGATGTCAGGAAACCGGTAAGATATCCCATACCTGTACTCCTGTCCCTCTGGGAGGTATTATGGAAGTTTTCAAGTGTTCAAGGCTCACTCCTCAGAGGAGACAGTAGATGCATGCATTTATGTTTGTGGGAAGAGAATTTCAAATTCTGAAGCTGAGATGAGCATATGATTCAAAATCACTGAAATTACAGATTCAGCTTTGGAGGTCCTGACATACAGAAAAAAAACTCTTTTACCACAAAAGCCAAGCTGAGTAGGACTTAAATAGACTTTAGGCAGGAGTTAGGAGACATGGGATGTTGTCCTGATTCCCACAATGATAAGATTTAAAAATTTGTGTTTTGGTTTTCCTATCTGTACAATGGGGGAAATGGCATTTGTCTCCCTCTATTTTAGAGTTATTGGAAGGATGAGATCATACATGGAAGTGCTTAGAAAATAATAACAATGCTATTACTACTACTAATAGTATACACCACTCTTCCATAATTCCAGGTAAAAGAGTGTAATGGAAAAATTCCAGGAGTCAGGAAAATCCAGGTTCCAGTTTTACCACTACCACTAATTATTGTGTGACTTTGGGCAAGTCACAACTTTTCTCTTTCCTCATAATTCAATAATGTTTTCCCTGTTTAACTGAAAGAAATACTTTGATGAACAAATGAGATAATGTATGTTAATACATTGAAAAGCATCAAGTATTTTATACATTTGGTATTTATTCTTGTGACTACCAGCTCTCTAGACAAATAACACTTTCAGGCTATATGCCTATCAGTGGAATTGGGTCAGAGGGTATTATTTTGCAGCTATTGGACTGATTGCTAAAAATGTTTCATAAGTCTCTAGTTCCACCAGCAAATTTGTGGAATACATGTTCTTCTACAATCTTACCAAAATTGAGTTTCATTTCTTTTGATTATATTTACCAGTTTGGTGGGTGTGAAATTTTATCTCAAAGTTGTTTTAATTTGCCTCACTTTGATTATTAGTGATATCGAGCATTTGGAAGCTGATTGCTCACCATTTGTGTTTCTTCTTTTGAAAACTGTCTTTTTATATCCTTTGGCCATTTATTAATTGTGGACTAGGAATTGCCACTGTACCCTTTGAACAGACTCATGCATTTTAAATATCGTGTTTTTTGTCTTTCATATTTGCTATATTTTTCTTTTAGTATTATTTTTGTTGTACAGAATTTATTTTTATGTAGTCAAGAACATATAATCTCCCCAATAATTCCCATTTGTTGAATTGAAAGAATTCATCTCTCCATAATTGAGAGAAAACTTTATTCTACTTTCATCTTTTTGTAATTTTTAATGTTTACTGTATATGCAAATATAATTCAATGAGATATAAGGTACTGTAGGGTGTGGGTCTTATTCCTAGAGGCATTTTCTAAGGAGAGTTATCCAGATGAGGGGATCAGTAGAGCAGAAATTTATCTGAAGCTTCCTTTGGGATTTGAAAGAGTAACTTACTTCCTAGAGCCTTACTGAAACAGAGATTTTGTCATCTTCTAGATGTCAAGTGTAGCCATTAGGACTCAGTGTTAGACTGGAAGAAAGTCTTCAGTGAAGTGATCTATCTATCTGTTCTTTTCCCTATTCAACATTTTTATAAATGACTTGGATAAAGGAATAGATGACATGCTTCCAAAATTTTCAGATAATAAATTGGAATAGATAACTAACACATTAGATCAAAAAAGATCCAGGATCTAGGAAGATGAAATTTAATAACAATAAATGACAAATCTTGGACTTGGGTTAAGAAAACCCTTCTCAAATACAATTTAGAAGAGGTACGCCTAGACAATCACTAATGTGAAGAAGAATCTGTGGTCTTATTGTACGTCAGGCTCACTATCAGTCGATATAATATGGCAGCCAGAAGAATGCATGTGATCTTATCCTTTGTTTAGAAAGGCTTGGTATCCTGAACCTGAAAGATGATTGTTCCACTCATTGCTTCTGGTTCTGCTGTAGTCAGTTCATAGATGAAGTATTGTATTTGGTTTTGGACCACTGTGATTTAGGGAGGCAACTGGAGGATGTTTAGAGGAGGATGACCAAGATGATAAAAGGCCTTGAGAATGTGCCATATGAGGACTGCTTTAAGGGACTGAGAATGCTTACCTGGAGAAGAGAAGTCTTAGGGGAGACATGATAGCTGTCTTCAAAGAAGACTGTCTTGGCAAATTGATTAGAGTCATTCTGCTTGGCCCCAGAGGACCAAATTAGAAGCAATGGGTAGAAGCTGCAGAGAGGAATATTTAAGCTCAATATAAGGAAATACTTTATTTTAAAAATAACTTTTTATTATTTCATTAAATATTTTCCAATTACATAAAAATGAATTTTTAAATAATCATTAAACAAATTTTGAGTTCAAAATTCTCTCCTTCCCTTCCCTTTCCTTGAGAAGGCAAGCACTTTAATTTCAGTTGTACATGTGAGGTCATGCATATTTCCATATTAGCCGTGTTGCAAAAGAAAACACAAAATAAAACAATAAAAATAAAGTTTAAAAAGTATGCTTCAATTTGCACTCAGTTTATCAGTTCTCTCTCTGGAGCTGACTAGCATTTTTCATCATAGATCCTTTGTAATTGTCTTGGATCACTGTCTTGATCAGAATAGCCAAGTTTTTCAGTTGATCATTATTACAATATTGCTGTTACTTTGTACAATGTTCTCCAGGTTCTGCTTTCTTTACTTTGCATGAGCTCATATAAGTTTTTCAAGGTTTTTCTGAAACTGCCTGCTCATCAAAGAAATACTTTCTAACAATTAGAGCTGTTAAAAAATGCAATTGACTGTCTCAGCAGATAGAAGATTCTTATTGCTACTGGTCTAATTGGAGGCTGGAACCTTTCAGGTGATGGCTTTCTCCATTCACAAGTTCCTACCATATTATTTTTAAGCAATTAGGGTTAAGTAACTTGCTCAAGGTTACACGGCCAGTCATTATTTATGTGTGGGTGCTCATTTTCTGAGGCTGGATCCAATCCCAGGTCGTCCCAACTCTGGGGCCAGCACTCTTACTCACTGTGCCACCTAGCCACCCCATTCCTACCATATTTTGACACTAGTTTTTGCTGATGGGGTTACTTACAGTCAGATGTAGTGAGTTACTTAGCCCACATCTCCCCCTTGTGAAGTGATAGATCATAGGGCTTGGTTTGGAAATGACTGAAGCACCTCTCCCCGCCCCCACCTCTGAGAAAGCTGTAGGATAGAGAAGGGGGAATCTTCTCCAAAATGAACCCAAGGATAGGTTGGGCAAGCTCAGTCTCCCTTGGCAACTACCTATTGCATATCCTAATCACTTGCTTCTTCCATGATGATCTGTAGGCTGGCCCCACCAATAAGATCAGATTAGGAGGTGATGGGTCTGTGCCCTTTTTGACTCTGAGCCTCAAGCAGTTGGTCAATCCAAAGGCCCAAGGCTGCAACTCTGAATACTGACCGGGTGCAATGTACCCATTGGTTTTATTTAGTGGGGAGTGTCAGCATGGTAGAGAGTGTGGTAAAACTCATTTCATAAAGATAATGAGGTTACAGAAAAATGGAAATGCTGTACCATTTATTTACATGAAGCTTTTATGTAGATCATCTATTTGACACAAGAGTTTAAAAAAATTTATCACCGTGGAGGCAGGGCCCATATCACATATCCAATTATGCTCACGGTCTCTGAGTTATATCAAAAAGCACTACTTGTTCCATCTCTGCCTCCCTTTCTGCCCCCTCTTAAGCTAGAAAAATAATTATAAAGATCTGTCAACAGTCATAGGTAACTCAGTCCCTCTTGGTCATGCAGATTTATCTGAATGGCCCCCAAAGAATCATAAGATCCTAGATCTGGAGGTGAATGGCCATCCAGTCTGATCCCCTCATTTTACAGATGAAGAAACAGGTCCTTACCAAGATCACACACAGGAGTGAGGTTTAAAGACAGGATTTGGAAGAGATCTCATGGGACCGTAGAACATGCTGGATTGAAGTGAGAACCTGAGATCAACTCCTAGCTCTGCTACTACCTGTGTGACCCTGGGCCTCTGTTTCCTCATCTGTAAAATGACAGATTGGACTAGATGGTCTCTGAAGTCAACTATAAATTTATGGTCAATTATTTTCACTATCCTAGCATATGTTAAGGTAATTATTATTTAGGAAAAGGTTGAGAGCAATTTATAGATATGGTGGTATTGTAGCTAAATAAGAATTTAGACAGACTGGTTCATGCTTTGGTTCATGCTTACTCATGGTAAAAAGAGAGGCATTTGCATTGTAGGAAATGTCATCATGTGTGGCAGAGTTCACATCTTTTCCCTTTGTCTGTGGAAGGAGAGTTCTTTGGAGACAGATATTTTTCTAACACTAGTAAGTTGCTTAAGGATTCTGAAAAGAAACAGGTTGACTGGAAAGCCTTGAAAAACATTTAGAACTGAGTTTTGATGGGACAGGGTTGATTTTGAAGAAGCTTCTATTAAGGGGTTTATAGAAGCAAAGTATAAAGGAGAAAACAATTGCTCTTGTATCAGGTTCAAGAGGAGACCAAGATTATACAGAAAGACCAATGAATTTGATTTCAGGTTGCCCTTGAGCAATGGCAAAACCCAAGGTAGGCTTTTCTAGGGGATGGTGCTGATTTTTTTGGATGGCTTTGTGACTGTTTGCTATAACATCTCCAAAGGCAGGACATACAATGACGCCATTATGGAATTTTTCTCCTCGCCTCTTAATACCCTTATGGTTAATGGAAAAATAAGACAACTTTGGTCTACATGGCTTAAAATTTTACTTTACACATTGGATGTCTACTATGTATCTTATGTTCTTGGTAAATTTGGGTTGTCATAGAATGACTTGTATGCTTTAATTCACTGTGACCAGTAAGCATACTATATTATTCTGTATCCCCAAAGCTCTCTAATCTCTGAAGGAGTTTACAAGGGAAATATCACATTCAGATGATGAAGAAAATAGGGCGCAGAACTTTATAAAATTCCAAAGAACTCTTTTGGTTCCTAGATGGTATGGAAATTAAGGAAAGCTCAAGACTTTTATCATATTGAAAATGAAAGTTCAGAAGGAATAATGAATTTTTTGCTGTGGTTCTTCATGAAGAGGTGTTTTTCTGAGGGTGTAAGAGCATGGAGAGTTTTATATTTTGTTCTATTAAATTAAAGACATTTAATGTGTATGGTTATGAGTATTTCAAAACACCAACTAAAGGTTTATAGAGAAGAAAAATTGTCTTAAAATGTTTTCCTTGTCCTTTTTTCTCTTAAAATTACAAAGTCCTTTTTTGACTAAGTTTTTTGGCATCAATGAATACCAGTTTGTAACCTTTCTTTTAAAAGTAATAGATTTGTCATGCTATAGCATTCTAGGGGGCAGTCTTAGAAAGTAAGCTTCATATTGCAATGTCTCTCTTTGGGTATTTACTTGGCATAGGTGGTGGGAGATTGTAGGGGATCAGCACAATTGATCTTTCTTTCCTTTCATGATTGTTTCACAACTAAGACTTTTTCAAAGCAATACTGAGTATGCAACATTAGACATCATTTTATAGGCTATAAAATCAATTGTACATTTTTTTCTGTCATACTGAAGAATGTTATTTTTCCTACAATTTAAAAAGAATCACTTCCTGAATTAAAATTTTTTTTGATTTTTTTTTTCTTGTTTAAAACTATCACTGAATTATTCTGGTAGGTGTTGTTTGCTGTTAGACTCTTGGCTTCTCAAGTTTGGCAATAAAAATTAACTTAAAAATAGCAAAGGCCAGAAAATAGTTTACTGGAAATATTATGGAAGGGATTCTCGGTCAGATAAGGTTTGGATCAGATGGCCTGCAGGGCCCCTTCTGGTGA
The DNA here is from genome assembly GCA_011680675.1 of Gymnobelideus leadbeateri. Lineage (NCBI taxonomy): Eukaryota > Metazoa > Chordata > Mammalia > Diprotodontia > Petauridae > Gymnobelideus > Gymnobelideus leadbeateri. The sequence goes on along the minus strand of WOXC01011133.1, from coordinate 81,487 downwards.
CAAGATTCTGATTCAAATATCATTTGAGTTCCAGCAAAATACACCTCCTTCCTCACCTGTCAAGTGACCACTGGCACAAATTCTAGCAACTTTTGGTCCAAATGACTTACTTTTTCCACCAAGACTCCAAGACTCTTGTGAAACTGTTTTACTTATTTTTCTAAAAACTTTCCAACAGGAATCTAGGAAGTTCTTTGCGATCACATTTCTGGGCTCCATCTTGTGGATAGCCATGTTCTCATACCTCATGGTGTGGTGGGCTCACCAGGTTAGTAAACAGAATCCCTGGCAACATTTTTTTTTTCTGTTCAAACTTTTTCTGCATATAGCCAAGGCTGGTACATTGGTGGTGGTTTTAGGTGTCTAAATGAATTTTCTAAATTCTCATTATTCTCTCTGAAGACTTGAAAATAAAATTATCTCTGACATCATACTTTATAAATGAGAACTACTGATTTTCTTACCTCAGAAGTAAACTTTTGAGGGACTGGCTCTTTCAGCTAGTTGGTATAGTGGATAGAAGACTGGGCCTGGAGTCAGTAAGTCATCTCCCTGGGTTAAAATCTGGCCTCAGATACTTACTGTGTGACCCTGGGCAAGTCACTTAACCTTGTTTACCTCAGTTTCCCCATCTGTAAAATGAGCTAGAGGAGGAAACGGCAAGCGACTTTAGTATCTTTGCCAAGAAAACTCCAAATGGGGCCATGAAGAGTTAGACACAACTGAAATAACTGAACAAGGCCCTTTCACAGCAGTTGCGGGAAGAGCACTGGTTCTGATATTAGAGGACCTGGTTTCAAATCGCACTCATGGTACTTAAAGGCCCTTATGACTTTAGGGTAAATCACTTAATTTTCCTGGGCCTTAGTTCTTCACCTGTAAAAGGAAAAGCTTGGAGTGGATATCTCTCCAAGGTCCTTTCTATCTCCACATCTATGATCCTAGACAGAATGGCTGTTACGGGTTGTGCTGCCTTGATAACACAGTCAGTGGAGATGTGGAGACATAGTATACAGGTGTGGCAGTGTGGAGAGCCCATTCTAAAGAGACAAGGAGACTTATCTAATGACCTGTGATCTGACTGGCAATAAGTAGCCATTCCTTTCTCCTTTGCCCCCACCTCCATCCCTTATAGATGCTGAGGGAATGAGCTAGGATCCTCTTTTGCCTTAGGCTATTAGCTCCACGAAGGCATGGATTGTATATTCTCTTCAGATCTTGACAGTGTCTAATTGTAAATGATAAATAATGCTTTAAAGATGTCCAAGCAAGCTGTAGCCATGATTTGTTTTCAATACTTGCTATTCTTTCTTCACTAGGTTGGTGAAACAATTGGGATTTCTGAAGAGATTATGGGTTTGACAATCCTAGCAGCAGGCACCTCAATTCCTGACCTCATTACAAGTGTTATTGTTGCCAGGAAAGGCCTAGGAGACATGGCTGTGTCCAGCTCAGTGGGCAGCAACATATTTGACATCACTGTGGGGTAAGTAGAAATCTTATTTTTCAAGTTAGATGAAGATAGAATTTTAAAAAAATCTATTTTGGCTCTGACTCAACAGGATTCAGCCTTCCATCTTCTGTTTTGTCCGTTTTGAAAGGAGGTATCTGCATTATTGTGTTACATGACGTAATAAAATAAAATAACCTTGAACACAGTAAATTGCAGAACTAAAATTCTGCTAGAAATAGAATTGATTAGAATTCATAGATGGATTGAAAAGTGAAGTCCATTAAATTCCATTACTGCATATGGTCCAATCCTAAGCTCATTGATTCTTGGGTTCAGTGGAGGAAACCTTGATGCAATCTCAGTTCCTGATTCTCCTCTGTATTTGAATTCCTGCCAGTTACAAGGTACCAGATTGCATTACTAGTGAACAATCAGCATTTTCATATCATAAGACCACTTCTACAGTCATACACACATTCAAATCCCCCTCTTTTTTCTGTATAGAATAGAATTCTGGTCTGTATAGAATAGTAGCAACATATCATCTGAATAATCCACACTTGATAGCCTTTGGGTAATTGGGGCCTGCTAATAGGCTCTGTAGGTTGGGAGGAAAAAAGAGGAGGCAAGATTTTTGGGTGCCATGAAATATTCTGAGATATGGCTTTCCTTTTAGAAGTACAGAAACTGGGGTGGCTAGGTGGCGCAGTGAATAGAGCGCCGGCCCTGGAATCAGAAGGCCCTGAGTTCGGAGCCGGCCTCTGACAACTTAATCCACACGAACAAAAAAACCTAGCCGTGTAACCTTGGGCAAGTTACTTAATCCCAATTGCCCTAAAGGGGCGGCTAGGTGGCGCAGTGAGTAAGAGCGCCGGCCTCGGAGTTGGGATGACCCGAGATCAGATCCGGCCTCAGAAAATGAGCACCCACGCATAAATCAAATGACTAGCCGTGTAACCTTGAGCAAGTTACTTAACCCCAATTGCTTTAAAAAAAAAAAAAAAAAAAGAAGTACAGAAACTAAAATTCTTATGTCAGGCAATCTGATTTGTCTTTGAAATGTCAGTGTGATATAAGGGCAATAGCACTGAACTAAAGAGATAGAAAAAATGTGGGTTCAAGATCTGCTCCCTGTGAACCTAGGAAGTTTTACTCTCTCTTGTGCCTCAGTTTCCTCATTTTTAAAACAGAAAGGTACTGCATTAGAAATATAAAAGAATGGGGCAGGTAGATGGTGCAGTGAATACAGCACCAGCCCCGGAATCAGAAGGACGCAAGTTCAAATCCGGCCTCAGACACTTGACACACTTACTAGCCATGTGACCTTGGGCAAGTCACTTAACCCCAAATGCCCTGCCTTCCCCCCTCCAAAGAGGGAAAAAAAGAGATATACGAGAAGACGTCTTGTCCTGTTCACGTTCCTGAAACATTATCCTCTGGACTCATTCATAAGCTTTTTTTCTCCCTTCCTGTCTTTCAGTTTGCCGGTTCCTTGGTTTCTCTTCTCTGTCTTCAATGAGTTACAGCCTGTTCCAGTGAGCAGCAATGGCTTGTTCTGTGCAATTGTTTTACTCCTTCTCATGCTCCTGTTTGTGATCTCTTCGATAGCATCCTGTAGATGGAGGATGAACAAAATCCTCGGGTTCACCATGTTTCTCCTTTACTTCATATTCTTGATTGTCAGTGTAATGTTAGAAGATCGAATCATATCCTGCCCCATCTCTATCTGAGTCAGTCTTGAGGATGCTACCATTGAACGAAGAACAAATGCACATGTACCGATGTTCCTCTGTGGACCACTCTATTTCCCCAAGGATGAACTCTACCCATGGGGCTGCTGCTTGGGAGGGTGTGTGGGAGTTTTAACAGGAAGTTAACCTTGTCAGGATGTCAGCAACCAAAGGCCTGGTGGCAACTTGGTTTCATACTTGGCTGACAGAATATTCTTCCCTGAGGGGCTCTCTCCCAGACCTCATGTTCCATAGTCAGCACACTAAGGCTGCACAGGTGCAACTGAAATTAGAAAACTGTTTTTTTTAAATGAGGGGTTATTGAAGATAGCTTTTGCCATTACAGTATTCCATGGCCACTTCTGAGGAACCCCTGGAGCCTTCTAATTTCACGAATCTTCTTCTTTAGGTTCTAAACCAGATTGTTCAAGCCAGTAGATATGGTTTTTATATTGCCTGCCCTGAGCAAATACTGTGTTCTGCTTTTTCTTCTTACTATGTTTTCTTGAATGATGTGCTCATCAAGTTTATGGTCAAATCATTTTTGTGAATTTAGGTAAAGGTCACTAGTAGAAAGAAGCATTATGAGAAGCACACACTGTTCAACAGCATCAGTTCATCTTAAAGGAGATTGACATTGAGCATTTAAAAAGTCTTGTTCTAAACAATGAGGGTGTATGAGACAGAGTTCCTTACAAATACCAATAATTTCCAGCTTAGAAGGGAAAAGTTAAAGTTCCTAAGTGTGTGAACACTTTAAAAAAGAGGAAGGAGCAGAACTAATGAAAAGTTCTGATTTTCTCTCACATTAGGACTGATGGGAGTGAGGCAGATATTGGAGAGGAAGAAAACAAAGTAAGATAATGACTTTAAAAGCAAACGTAATAGAATTTATGCATCCAAATGAGTGATGTTCTCTTTGAAGCACTCCCTTGGGAAGCAATACACTTATTCTAACTGTTGCCATTTGCTGAAAACAGTTCCGGGACTTTTAGCATCATCTAGAGCTCCAACACATCTTTTGAATATCCTCAGTGGTGGCAAATCTTTGTCCTTTGGGGATGGATCTGGTTTTCGGAAACAATCACTACAAACACTTTAGGCAATCAAGTTGGGAACATTATTTTTTAGTTTCTAAAGAATAAAATAAACAAAAACATTCAAGGTGTGACTATAAAGAACTGAGATGGCTTTTTGGCTGTAAACTGACTCTGAAAGGACATAACTGGAGTCCTTCAAAATGCTTTGAACAGCATCCTTAGAATATATAAATATAACCTCACAAGGTTATTAGTTTGATGGGGATGGTATTTATTTGGCTATATGGGCTCTGATATGGTCAGGAAAGTACTGTTCTTATGGTTCTATTGTTTTGTATTCTGAAAAGTGAAGGTGTTTTTTTCAAAAGGCCTGGAAATGATGTTGCAAAGGACTCCATAGAGAGTCTTAGTTTAAGCCTCTTCTGTGCAATCTGTTGATATGCTTTTATATTACTACTTGCTGCTTCTACTAGATTCAAACTATTGATGGGGTACATTAGGAAAGGCACAGGCCTCTTGTTATGATCAAAGTTGAAGACAAAAGCAGCTGAGACTGATTGTCAATTACAGTTAATGACAACGTAAGAAGAGAAACCCCTGCATCCCCCAACTGCTCCAGAACCACATAGGAGAATCCACAAGAAAGACTACATCAGCCAGGGACCCTTTCTCCCAACGGCCTCAGTCAAACCCCATCCACCTAGATCTCAGAAGGATCTTTCCTTCCCAATAGTGTACTTTGAGGACCTCTGTTCTTTGACACTCATTTTGATGTTGGACCTTCCCATGCACTTTGAGCCAGATGATCCTTTATGTGCTGACTCTCCCAGTCAGAATGACTCTTGAGAACAGGGACTATTTTGCTTTTTGGTGTCCCTAGAGCTTAGTGTTGGCATAGGGTACATAAAAAATAAAGGTTTTCTCATTCCATTGAAGGACACCAGAAATATAATGCTTTGAAACAAATGAAGAATGAGATGACTTATTATAAGCCTTAGAGAAACCATCCATATGATTTCTCTAATAAAATACAAGTGCAGTTTCTTTAAATGATACGTCACATTTTGATATAATGAGACAATAACTTTTCTGTATCTTCTAAAATCTATAGGTTACATAATGGTCACCTCCACCAAGGATTCTACTATGCAATTTTAAAAAAAGTCCAAGAACTGTAAATCTGAATGTTAATCATTTCACCAAATACTATATGTCCTCATCTTTAACTTCATCAGAATATGTAATAAAAGCTCATTAAAGCTATGTAATTATGCTCACAATGTAATTTCTGTAATATTAGTTCTTGACATCTGAATATTGAAGAAGTCATGAATCTAAACAATTCACCTTGCCTTGAGTGTTTCGAAGGAAAAATAAGAGGAGTAGGTGGAAGGAGGGAGCTTGCTCCAGCAGTGAGCTGCTCAACTCACCCACTAGCTTCAGGACATGATTGCTCATAGCTCTCTGACAACAAGCCTCTGGCTGGCCACTGGACCTTCTTATTTTTCTTTTCTTTTTTTTTTTTTTTTTGCTTTTTGGAGGGCAATTGGGGTTAAGTAACTTGCCCAAGGTCACATGGCTAGGTTTTTGTTTGTGTGTGCGTTAAGTGTCTGAGGCCGGATCCGAACTCAGGTCCTTCTGACTCCAGGGCCGGTGCTCTACTCACTGAGCCACCTAGTCGCCCCGACCTTCTTATTTTTCACCCAAGATCAGGAACTCCCTCAAGGATGTGAGGAAAGATTATGAAGCATTTTGCAATTAGAAAGTGTTGTAACTTTTTTGTTAAGCGATTAAAGTCAATTTTTTCAATGAGGTCTCCTTTGGCCAAATGATTGGCTTTCTTAACACTTTTCTTTATTACCTCAGAAAAGAGATGACCAGTTCTGGTCAGTACCACACTCTATGCCACAGAAAAGAGTAAGAGGGAGTAAAAGGTGTGTAGTCAATAAAATCAAAGACTTCTTAAAATCCTATTAAAATACACATAATTTTAGATTGAGAAGCAGTGAACTCAATTGCCAAAATATATCACACTAAATTAGGAAGATCATCTTCATTAATTGAAAAACTGATTGGAGATAAATGGATAAAGCAAAAGAGAGAAAGAAGCAATAAAATACCAATTTCCACTTGCTATACTGCAAAACTTTAAAAGTGTTCACCTATAAATTTTAAAAACCTTAGCAAAAAAAAGTACAAAACTGGCAGTCACCTGTGAGGAAAATCATAAAACAAATAAAAGTTATGCCTTTAAAACTGACTTTTAAAAAGTGACTAGTAATTTTCTTAGCATCAAATAACTTTGCTTTTAATGCTTAGCTAATGTCGAGTGTAGTCAACATTCTTAACTCCATGGAAAAAGAATGAAACTTCCAAAAGATGTTTAAAATAGAAAAGAATAGATATACTGATCTTTTAGGTAAATCATTTTTATTTTACACTGTAAAACTGAACAGAATTTCCATTTTTCCAGAGATGAGAGAAAAATGTTTATCATGAACATTGATCAGATATATTTTAAACGAATTACAAAACAAAACAACAACCTTCCTGATGTTCGTTTTTGTAAATAAAATTTCAGTGTTACATATTTACAAATCTACAACCTCTCATTAAAAAGTGCAGTTTTGGAGGTAACAAAGTACCATTTAAAAACCCCAAAGATAATAACAAGAAATGTTAATCTAATAAATCAACATGTACCATATGGTAAAGATTTGATATGCAAACATGATCCATTTCTTTCTCAGGGATAAATTCTTGGCCAGCATCAATATGACATTGAGAATTTTAAGGAATCATTCAACTTAGAGATTTGTAACTATTGCCTTTGGAAATTACTTAGGTGATGATGAATTCAGGGATAATTTTTGCTTACTTATGTTCATTCTACCTATGGTTGCATCTTCTTGATGTCATTGTTCTGACCTGTAATATACTGAAAATGTGAAACTCTCATTTTAGACTATTCAAGATATACTTCAGGTACGTAGGAAAAAATGTACTTCAAGCTAAAAAATATACTCGCTTTATAGGGTTATATATTTTTGTTACAAGTGTTGAAAAGCAAATGGTAGCATTTTTATCATCAAGCAGAGATTTGGAAATATTTATTGATTCAAACTACAGGAATGGCTCTGTGATGTGGCCTTCATAAAACTTCTATTCACAACACTTTCAACAGGATTAATTCCTGGACATATTTACTTTGTGGGAAAAGGAGGTGGGTATTACAGAACAGTCAGAGGACATCATGTGCTGAGGATGCTAAACTTATTATTGAAGGGCAGCTGCTAAGTAGGAAAATAAAGTCTGGGAAATGAAGGCTAGATGTGTGTAAATAGGAATGGGCAAAGTCTACCTCGACTTTCAGCACAAATGTCATTGAACCACTCCAAAGAAGATTCTTTCCCTTCCTAGTCTGAGATCAATGACCTGGATGGAAGCACCAAAGTACATACTGATATAAAAATAAAAATGAAGCTTCATGCAGTGTTTTCTAGTGCAAAGACAAAGAGGCATTTCCTTAAATGGTATCATAGGACTACAGGACACTTTATAAATACAAGGCAATCTCTGTAAAAGGAAGAATGTAGCACTTTCTCATTATTCTTAGATTTCATAGTGATTATCAAAACAGGTTAGAAAGAAGGATTATTAACCACTAGATACAGGATACTGACATTTTCAGGGATCATTTTTTAAGAATGCAACTAATCAGAAAATAAGCAAATGTACACAATTCTGCAGTTCAGAAATAAAAGGAAGATAACTGAAATATGACATGATACTCAAAAATCACTAACAAATAGTAATGGGTAGGTAATTTTCAGAACAGTGGAAATAGCATATACCTTATGTCAGCAAGCAGTATGGTTTTTATTTAATTTCAACAATTTCAAAGTCTAAACCAAGCCAAGCATTATTAAAATGAGAGAGTATACCAAATGGGAAAGGAACTTGAACTAACCATATCTGTCTATATGATCACATAGAGCAGGCACAGTACCTGTGGCAAAAAGGGTGCTTTCCTTACAGTTCTTCTGACTTAATTTACCATCATTCTCTATCTGTAAAAGGTAAAATTCTAGAAAAATACTTATATAGAATTATTTTTTAAAAACTGACTGAAATACTAGGAACAGAACCCAGATAATAAGATAATTTAAATAACCATTTCCCACATGAGTCTGGACTGTAAGAATAGGACATTTTGATTTATAAAAGAATGTAAAATGTATGACTAGCTAAGAAAAAAGTAAATAGCCATGAGAAAGACTTTTACAGGGAAAAAAATACCTAATACATAAGTAGCTCATCACAAAAGTGGCTTGGGCTAAATTAATTACTGCTACTCAATCCCACAGCTATTTTGTCTTCTAAGAAGCTTACTGATAAAAGTTTTCAAATTTATTAGTGAATTAGAGAATTAGAATTCCAAGTATGAAAAGCTTACAACTAGTTGGGAATAGAAATCGTGGTGGTGAAAAAAGAAGCAGGCAGAGTATCATCACATCACTTAAGTAAACTAATGTCAACATACGCCTGAGTTAGGAGCATTACATACATTTCATGCTGATCATTTCCCCAAATGGAAAATGGTAAAATCCTTTAAGTTGGTACCATTGACTATTTGCTCAACTTAACAATGAGGTCCATTTTAGTGGAACTGGTTTAGAGAATGAACAATGGGACTTTCAGTTGTATTCTAGTGAAGGTGTATCTTGTACCTCTTCTACAAATTGCTTCACACACACACACAATTTGGGATCATTTCCTCGGTCCATCTTAGCGTATTATCTGGACAATTTTCCTTTGTTAATGACAACACATGCACACAAATCCAAACAATGAAAATCATTACAGTATCTAAGGGTAACAAGGGATACTTTTTCCCCTTGGAAGTAATAACTAGCACAACTAAGTGTTTAAAACAAAATAAAACAAAACAAAAAAAATCAATTTCAGGTATTTCTGAATATCTAGCAATAATGTTTAAACATTCAGCTCATTATCTAATTTCCATAATTTATAGATCTTGATGGCTTATTTCAAAAGCTACATAATTTAATATGGGAGATCTATTCTGTAATTTATCCCTCTAGAAAATGAATATTTTGCTTCATGTAAAATAAAAATATATTTTAAATATAATTCTAAATGGAGTGCCCTGTTTGTGTTCCCTATACCTATCATGTAGCACAGATGATATACCCAATCTCATATATTAAAATTGGAGTATATCTGTGATAATTGCTATCTTGCACATTAAAATTACAATAAAACTTTTGGAGTAGTGTCAACATACTTGGAATGTACACCATTATGTATATTTATAAAAAAATTTGTTTAATTTTGCAAGGATTCCCCACAACGTATTGTCTATAAGTGCCATTAGCAACAACAAAAAAGTGCTGGGTTCTTCATCATATGCTGAGCCTGAGTTTAGGAGGTACTGGAGAATTATATTTGGGACTTCTACTACTCTCAAGATTGTCAGTGTGCCAATCTTGGCAGTACATGGGGTATATCACTCTACAACTTACACATACACACATACTTTCAAACTTATGGCTTCCCAACGTGCAAATGCAAACTGAACCCAGGACAACACTGGGGTTAGGGTTGGCATTTTTTGACCATCTCTATGTCCCCCTCCCCCCCTTCCTACACTCTTCTCTCCCAATTGAAAACAGGTTGGACTATTTGTTCCAAATAGCAGCAGACTTAGAAGGAAGAGCACTAAATTGCTCATTTAAAGTTTAAATTCATTTTAAGTTTGCTATAGTAATTTTAAAAAATTAAAAAAATATCAACTTACTATAAACAATTTAAAACATGTATAATACAACTTTGTGTTCTTTATAACATTTGAATAATCTATGTAAACAGCAGATCCTTTGATTTTATGTTACTTATTAGTATTAATACATGACTTTTATCACTGTTTTCCAAGAGACTGTCTTCTTTTAAGACAATTACTTTTAATTATGGTTTTCCCCACCATGAAACTCTTTATAGAGGGGTATAACAAAAGGACCAGGAAGCAGAGCAGCATTCAGCCCACTTGTTACTGTTCTTTACCTAAAACATTTGTAGTTTTTCAAGCGCTTTCTGATTCTGCTGCAAATACATTTTCAAAAAAATGAAGATAGAAATTTTCTTAGACTGAAGTGGTAATTTTTACACAGACTGTACAAAACATATATAGTGTGTGTATATATGTGCATATACACACATATTTATGTAAATATATACACTTAAATTTATTTTAAAGATAAGGTTCACCAAATATTTTTCGACATTCCATCACCCCCGTGCTTGGTGGTCTATCACAGTTGTGGGTGCTCTTGACTTGATTGGGTGTAAGACGATCATATGCCATCTTGTATTCTCTGTCAAATGCATCTGGAATTATTCACACAGATAAAGAAATAAGCATTTAAAGGGTATGAAGAATCAACAACAATATATTACATTACTTCAGGAACACAACGTCAAAAGCCTGGAAAGAATATCTAGAGGCAATTTTATTCACCTTCTAAACTTAAACTATCTCAAAATATATCACTTGTAACATATTCCAATATTTTGTAACCCTCAGAATTGGAAAATTCTTTCCAAATAAATGGTTATTGAAAATTAACTGGGCAATCTTCTGTAATATCCTAAAACTCCAGATTAACCAACTCTAATTTAGCTTCTCTAAAGGCTAATTAAAATTCTATTGCTTTCTTTGACTTAAGAAATTTGATCAACACAATGTCCAGTCTTAATTCTATACGATTCACGATGAAACATGCAACCCATTGCTTGACAGGGAGATAAGAGGGTACAGATCAAGATATATATATTTTTAACATAACTAATATGTGGGAATTTGTTTTGCTTGAATATGCATGTTTCTGATAAGAGTTTTGCTTTTATTTTTTTTCAGTGGTGGAGAAGAGATAGAATAGAGAGAAGGTGGATTTTCATTAATTAAAATTATAAAAATTCTATTTGCCTTCTAGACCCTTGGATTTTCTAATCTTACTGAAATTGGAGGGCTCTATATTTGAATGGTCATTTTGAGGATTATATTCTCTTCTTCAGTTTATGTATCCTTGTGTTAATATCAGTTTTCTCCTTCTCTGACAAAGGCACTAAGTTCTGATTTATGTTAGACTTGTGATTAACTATAAGTACTAGCCCTCAGATGGCACACAGGCATGAAAAAGTTTCCTCTTTCCTTTCTCTAGTTTGATGATTTTTTTCTCCTAAACCAAAATACCTGCCTGTATTTCTTTTAACTCCATCTTGTTTAAATTTGGCCACTATTCTAATTCTCTTCTCTAAGATGCCTACTGCCACACCTACACATCTTGCTGCCCAACACTACAAATGGTTTCACTGTACCAAAAGTCTTAACGGCATATGTATTAGAGGTTACTACCAAACCAAGCCACCTTGACTTACTTTCTTTTCTCTACAGTTCTAGGGACAAGATGCCATAGAGGAATATTCTCAGCCTTCCTTCTCTTCTCCCATGTCATACCCTGGCCTGGTGTAGCAATGTATATATGCTACAGGTGCCTGTCATATGCCATTATCCATGGTATATTAATGAAACTATTGAATAATATTGCTAATATCACTCAAAATGGTCTGTCAGGACAACACTGAACTGAGATTTATTCTTTTGGTAGGATCCTTTAACTAAAGGGGTGATCATATTATAGAAACATTCTATGCTAAATTATTTTATTTATTAATGAGTAAGTCTTAGAGCACCAAATTAAGATGGTCCAATCAGTTAAATCTATCATTTTCTTACAGAATTATAGACTAAAAGGGACCTTAAAGGTCATCTAGTTCAACTCCAATAATACAGGAGGAAAATAAGGCTCAGGGAAGGGGAAGGTTTCAGTTTCAATTAGTCCTATATAAGTAAATATAACAGTGGTTATCAGATTGCCATACCCCCCCCCCCCCAACTTAGAATATTTTCTGACCATCCACAGTTATTTAAATGGGATGTTCTAAGTTATCTTCTCTCTGGCTAACAAAGGTCATTTTTGCATTCTTCCTGAGGTTTGGAAGGGGCAAACTCAAAGAAGAAAAAAGGTGACCCAACTAAGAAAAGTTTGGGAACTAATGAAAAATATACTTAAAATACATACCAGTATTCTCACCAAAGCATTCTTATCACATGAAATAATATTAAAAGGATAAGGCTTTGGAGAAATATGTTCTGATAAAAAGTTTACATTTTGTTGTTTGCTTTTAAGTTGGCATAATGAAATAGAATGATAATTTTTCTTGATAACAACTTGTATTTTACATAGTGATAAATAAGTACAAAATATTATTATTATTACAATGAAGTATACCTATGTCAATGTTGTCTCTTCCTAATGCCACAAGTGAGAGAAATAATATTTCTCTATATAAACTCCTGAAAAAAAAAAAGGAGGGGGAGACAGAGTAAAGGGTTAGATTCCAAATATTAGGGAAAAACATGTTCATTAGAAGTCATATTCATGCTAAAGTAGTCATGAAACCAGTTATGACAATAAATTACTAAGCAAAGAATTGTTTATTTGTTTTGAGGGACCTCATGCTCATTTTAAAATGCTGCCTTACTTAAAAGAATGGTTCTTACCGTTGTCGTTTAAGATGAGGCCATTTGTTTAGTATCTCCAAAATCTGACTCATTGGTCCATAGACATCATTCATCTTAATACTTTTTACCATGCTTTTCAACAGTTCCTGGTTAAATGAGTTATCACCTTTTTGCAATAAATGGACCATTGGGTACTTCTGGGCTGTAAAAGAACCAAGATAACAAATGAAGTAGTGTTCATTGTCTAGAAAGAAGAAAAAACAATTAAGCAGCAGCTACTGGCTATTTTTTTCAGATGGGCACTCTAAAAAATTATAAACAATTTTTAAAAAGCACCAATAAAATAAAGAACAATGCTAGGACAAAGAAAGGAGTAGTAGATAAAAATATGGAGATAGCACAAAAGGAAAAGACAAGCATGTCTACTGGGTGACATATGGGCCTAAAATATAACACAGTTTCATACATGCAACAACAAATGTTTTGCCCCTCAGCGTACTCCTGAAAAACATTTGAGTTGGCAGTCTAGAACTGAAAACTAGCAAACAGGCAGAAAAGGAATCTGGATGAAGCAATCTGCTGAAAGATGGAATCTTTTTTGACATGCGCGTGCAAGTTTACACATGTACCGCCCCCCTCAAAGAAATCTACACATTAGCAACACCAAGCATAACACTCACTCTCAAACAAAAGAGTACGATTTTGACCTGAAAGATAAAAAGTGGCATTAAAAAAATATCAGTTGGATTAATATCTATGCTACTTAAAGAAAATAACTAATTATTGTATATCAGCAAAGATTTCTTCTTAGAAAGGCACTTACTCTGTGCATTCCAGAGGATGTATAAGGGTTGTCCAGGATCCTGGTGTAATTTCATGTTGTCCCATAACATTTGAATTAAAACATATTTACTATCTTCTGACATACAGTGACGGGGAATCTAAACAGTAAACAAAAGAAAAATTAATATGAGGAGTTCCTGTGTAGAGTAAATTCTTTTAGAAACAAACTGATAGTCAGAATGAACATGATACACACACTCTCTCTCTCTCTCTCTATATATATATATGTGTATATGTGTGTGTGTGTGTGTATATATATATAAATCATATGCCCCCACCCTGGGCTTTTGGAGTTGGGGACAGGGAAAAGGAGAAGGGGGAAGGGGAAGAGAGTGGAGGGATGGAGGAAGGGGAAGAGAGGGAGAGGGAGAGGGGTAGAGAGAGAGAGAGAGAGAGAGAGAGAGAGAGAGAGAGAGAGAGATTGCACAAAAGAAAGGCAAGTAAGGCCAAAAGGTGATTTTGGGGGGCCTGTGTGCTTCCTTCTTTTCTCCTCCCTCCAGTACCTTTACCAAGAAAACCCTATGACAATATGGTAAGGAGGCAGCTATCAATGGATAGGGTGCCTGGAGTCAGGAAGACCTGAGTTCAAATCTAACCTTAGACACTAACTAGCTGTGTAATCCTGGGCAAGTTATTTAACCTGTTTGCCTAATCCACTGGAAAAGGAAATGGCAAACCGCGCCAGTATCTTTGCCAAGAAAACTGTATCAGGTGCTAAAGAGTCGAACACAACTGAACAACAAAAAATAAATCTTAATTATGCTATACCAGGGGTGGGGAGCCTATAGCCTTGAGGTACAATGTGGCCCTCTAGGGCCTCAAGTATGGCCCTTGCCAAATGGGGCTTCAAGGCCTCAGTTTCCCCACCCCTGTGCTATATTGTCACAAAGTAAATGCGTCAACATTAAAATTAAAACCCTTTCCCATTAAGGTACAGTACCAGTGGTAAAAATGTCTGAAAAGTTAAATTTTTTAAAATGTCTAAAGCTAGACAGTGGTAGTGAAAAGACAAGCATATATGGTTCCTGGTCCCAGCTATCACGAACTTACTGTGCAACCTGAGGCAAGTCCCTCACTACTATGGCTCTCCAGTACCTTCATCTAGAAAATGAGGAAAGGGGGTGTTTGTGATTCTATGATCTAATTAAAGGATTACCTAACAGAATCTACAATATGGTCAAGTGCCACTTAAGATGCTCATGTTAATTTTAAAACGTATGGGTTTCATTTTAATAGAGAGATAAGAAGTGGCCCAAAATTCCAAAAAATGTATTTGTGGGACCTCACGGACCTTTGTATCTTCTGAAGAGGGGGCTGTCAATGAGCTCTCAAAAGGTGGTAACTGTTCTCTAGCACTTAAGACTCCAATGGATATATTATCTTATTGATGTGAATGTTCTCTCCACTGATGAAGATCTGGTGAGATTCCTGTCTATGACCCTCCCCCCGCAACCCCTAGGGGGTCCATCTAAAATACTGGACTGGTTTCTTTGGTCATGTCCAAGAGGATGCCAGCAGAGTACCTGTCATCCCTCACCTTCATGGTACCACAGTAACTTATTTTCTTTTCTTTTTTTTTGGAGGACAGTTGGGGTTAAGTAACTTGCCCAAGGTCACATGGCTAGGTTTTTGTTTGTGTGTGCATTAAGTGTCTGAGGCCGGATCCGAACTCAGGTCCTTCTGACTCCAGGGCCGATGCTCTATTCACTGCGCCACCTAGCCTCCCCTCACAGTAACTTATTTTCACATCATATATCTCTCCGATGATATAATTTACTTCCATTCTGGGGATAATGATACCTGTACTATTCTACAACAGGGTATTTGGGAGGAAAGTGCTTTATAAACTTTAAAGAGCTAACTGTAAGTAATGTGTCTAATCGTGGTGCAATGGATAAAATGTTGGCCCTGGAGTCAGGAAGACATCTTCCTGAGCTCAAATCTGACTTCAGACACTTATTAGCTGTGTGATCCTGGACAAGTTCTTTAGCCCTGTTTGCCTCAGTTTCTTCATCTGTAAAATGAACTGGAGAAGGAAATGGCAAATCACTCCAGTATCTTTGCCAAGAAAATCCCAAACAGGGTCATGAAGAGTCAGATTTGACTGAAACAACTGAACAATGTGTCTATTAAGGATGCTATACTATCTTATGGTTACTCTGTTGCCAGAACCACAGAATTTGAGAGTTGGAAGGGACCTCTGTGGCCATCTAGTCCAATCCATCCTTAAAAGGAATTTCTATCTCAAAATAAGCCTAACTCCCTCTCCCCTCAAAGTAGTCATCCAGCTTCTACTTAAAGACTTTCAGTGACCTCCCCCATCAACTCTGGAGGCAACTCCTACCTCTGGGCAGCTCTCATTGTGCAAAAAGGTTTTGTTTTGTTTTTTCCTGACACTAAAACCTAAATTTCCCACCCCGCAACTTTCATCCTCGTTCCTGATTCTGTCCTTTGGACCAAACAGAACAAATCTGGTCCCTATTCCACATGACAGTCTTTCAAATATTTGAATATGGCAATCATGGTCCTCTGTGTATCCTCCTCTCCAGTTCCTTCACCATCCTGGTTGTCCTTTTCTGAATCCTTTCTAGCTTAGCAATGTTCTAGGGTGTCCAGAATGTAATAAAATTGTCCAGAGGAGGTCTTAATCAGGGCAGAACACAGAAAGACTCTCATCTCTTTACAGGTGGCAGTTATATCTCTCAGTGGAGCCCAAGATCAGAGGTGATGGCCACACCCCAAGGCTGACTCATGATGAGCTGGCAATCTGCTCTAACCCCTAGATTTTTTTCAGACAAACTATTGTCTGAAAAAGAAAAAAAAAAGCTATGCCTTCCCCATCCTGTGCCTGGGGAGTTGCTCTTTAGCTGCTGTTCCTCCTAAGTGTAAGACTTCACATGTCTTCTTACTTAGTGCTCTCGGGCAGCTGTCAAGATCTCTTTAGATCCTGATACTGATCCTGTCACCCAGTGTGTCAGCTATTATTCTCGTGCTAGAGTCATCTGCAAGTTGGATGAGCATGTCATGCTTTTATCCAAGTCACTGATAAAAATGATAGCAAATGGAGGGGAAGAAAGAAATATAATTCAAAAAGTTCTATAAATAGTCATTATGGCTGTTAAGGTCCTAGAAGAAATAAAAATATAATGAAACCCCATTTTTAAATAATTGAGAAAAGGCAAATAATTTTTGAGGTAAAAGAACAATATTTATAGTGCCACATTTGGTATATGCTTTTCTCTCATACCTTAGAATACTTATTACAATGCTCAGAAGACAAAATCAATCCAGGCAAATTACTGGGTAAGTCCAGACGTCTAAAATACCACACTAGATTCCAAAATACAATTGGATGATGGTCTACAAAGTCTGCCACTGTTATTGCATTATCGCCTTCATTTTCCAATAAACTTTCAAGTTCTTTCCATACCACTAATGGACTGAGATATGGGACAGTAATAGGGTCTGGACTGGGAAGGTCCCACTCTAATCCCAGTGAATCCTGTTGCAAAACGACAAAACCAAAGTTATATAAGCATAAAACATTTAAGTGGAATCATACTTTTCAAATAACTGTTATGATATACTTTGTCACTTAAGCAGAATAGCAATAATTTTCATTATAACTTTATTATGGAAGCTAAGACTTTAAACTTCCATAATAAAGTTATAATGAATTAATTTAAATTAAAACTAAGAATACTATATAGCATAAGGGAAATAAAAGTATAGTTGAAGGAGCAGTGTCCAAATTAAAAATATTAAAGTATATACCGTTGTGCCTTGCAAAGTTGCTGGCAGACTGCCTGTAGACACAATGTGGCTAATCTTCCGGCCTCCTGTTTCTTCCTTGTCTAAGGGACCATAGGTGCTGATGCTCCTGGCCACTGGAAATATTGGACATTTTGATGTGCTCATATTTTGTCTCCTCCCTTCAGGGATCTGAATACTTCGGGCACATGAATTTTCTTGCTCTTTAGATTTGCTTGGGGGAGGGGAAGAATTGGCAATACTTAATACATAGCATACACAATAAACACATTCATTTATGCAGAGGAATATAATATAATGTACATTTTTATAGTACTCTAATATAGACTCTCTGGATCATAAGAAAATTAGAGCCATTTATTCCTAGTCTTTCTCCCTTCACCTACTTTAATTCCATGGAGGAAACCCATGTTCTCACCCTAGCCCCTACCCCACTTCTCTAAGGCTTCTATTCTCCAGGACAAGTTTTCCCAGATACCTCAATCAATCCCCATGTGTCATAATCTCAAGGCCTCTCACCTCTCCCTCCAAATGAATTTTGTTGTTATTTGGCCTAGCTCTATTAAGTATCCTCTTTGTAATTTTAGTAGTATATCAATGATATGTAAACTAATTTAGGTATGCTCATTTTTAGTATATTAGTGAACTCCAACCATGAGCAATAAATATATCACCAATTACTTAAGTCATGTTTAAGTTTTTAAGAGTATTTTGTAAATATATTTTTATAAGTTTTGAGTGAATCTTGGAAAATTGACTCTTGAGATATTTTATGCACTTTGGTGTTGTTTAAATAGAACCTTTCTGTTATTTCCTTTTGGAGTTTGTTTTTACTATATAGAATCAAATGTTAATTTTTGCTGATTTATCTTGTATTTAGATACTTTACTGAAGCTTTTAATTGCCTCAATTAGTTTTTTTTTTTTTTTTTGCTGATTCTCTTGGATTCTATAAGAAAGCCATCTTTCACTAGCAAATAGAGATAGTTATGTCTCCTTTTACAGTGTTTACACCTTTAACTTCTTTCTCTTGTCTTATTACTAGTGTGCAAGCATTTCTAACATTATGTCAAGCAATACTGGGAAAAGAGGACATCTTTGGTTTGTCTCTGTATTTATTGAGAAAACTGACATTTGCAAATAATGCTTTTTAATTTTAGGTAATGCTTTTTCTAATTTCTAATTTCCCTTCTGGTTTGATAAGTTGGTACTTTATAGAGTTTTTAGCATCACTGAATACTGGATCTTGCCAAAAGCCTTTTTTATGTTTATTGATGTAATCATGTGGCTTAGGATGTTTTGTTTTTAATATGGCTACTTAAACGAATTGTTCTAATGAAGCACCATACTCACATCTATTTTTGTTAAGTTGAATAATGTTTAAGTTAATTGCAAGTTTTTTAAATTAGGATTTTATGTAAAGATTTTGAAAATGACATTCTTTAGTGATAAAGGTCTATATAGTCCTTTGTTTATCCTTTCCTAGCTTAGGTGTTAGAAATATATTTTTTCATATTTTTCTTCTCAATTTTTGAGAAAATTTGTATAGTTATTAAATTATATCACTTGCAAATGTTTATGTGTATTTAAAAAAAAC
Organism: Gymnobelideus leadbeateri; assembly: GCA_011680675.1. Taxonomy (NCBI): domain Eukaryota; kingdom Metazoa; phylum Chordata; class Mammalia; order Diprotodontia; family Petauridae; genus Gymnobelideus; species Gymnobelideus leadbeateri. Next base: position 62,449 of record WOXC01011133.1, on the reverse strand, counting down.
TGTTCCTCATTCCCAACTATTCATCCAAGTTCTGTGTTATCTACATATCTGATAAATATAACATTAATGTCTTTCCCAAGTCAGTAACAAAAAAATTAAACAGCACAAGAAACAAGCACAGACTGCACTCCAGACCCTTTAAAACTGACAACACCCCATTACTGACTACACTTTGGTTCTGATCATTCAAGTGGTTCTGAATCAACCTAAAAAAAATTGTAGCATATCTAGCCCATATCTTTTTATCTTTCCCATTTCCAGATAAATGATATTTTTCACATTCTCTTGATTTACCAAACTAGTAACCCCATCAAAATAAGAAAAAAAGGTTCATTTGGCATGACTCCTTGTTTATTTTCAAACTTAAAAAAATTTTTTTTTTACTGATATCCTGACATGACTCATTCATTGCTAGGGGGAAACCCTCCCACACCCTCAAGAATGAATTTTCCCTTGTCACAAAAGAAATTAATTAAACAAGAAAACCTGACAGAGTGACATCTGACAGTATACACCATATTCTTTCAGTGCTAGTTCCCCTCCCCTCTGACCTGAGGAGGGAGGTTTCATTTTCTGATCTTCTCGACTGTCACTGCTTTCTCAATTGCTCAGAGTTTAGCTTCCTTTTGGGTCTCTTTTTCACAATGTCTTTTTGGTTCTGTTTATTTCACTTTGCATCTATTTATGTAAATCTTTTCACTGCTTCTCTGGATTCCTCAGACTACATTTTCTTCCCCCTGCCTTTCCCCAATAGATGGATACCCCACTGTAACATTAAAGAATTGGAAACAAAGACTGCTACTAGTGATATTTTGTCTTTGATGGCCTTGGGGTATATGCCTGGTATTGGGGTCATTGAGTTAAAGAGTATGGATAGCATAATCACTTCTGCATAATTTTAAATTGAGAGTCAGAATGAATGGGTCAATTCAAAAGTCTACCAACTATGTATTTGTATGTCTGTTTTCCTATAGCCCTTCTAAGACCACTGTTTTCTGGTTTTTGCTTTTTTTTTCCCATCTTTGATAATTTGCAGAGTGAAGTGAAATCCCAGAACAGTCTTAACTTGAATTTTCTCTTACTCTTACTGGTTTGGACCATGTTTTCACATAATCATGTATAATTTGAAGTTCTTTTCTGAACTCAGAGACCCACAGAGGAAATGACTTTGCCCAAAAATAATATCACTCTTATGTGATGGAATTGGAGTTTAAACTCAGGTCCTCTACCCTGGAATCTTTTCTTTTTTTCCTCTATACTTATTGGATGATCTCTCTTTGCTCAACAGCCCCTGTGAATTCACATTATCATTCCTCAAGGCATAAGCAGCTGTTTCTGTCTCAAAAATTCAGAACATTCTCTTCTGCAGAAAGGGCTTCTTGTGTTTTACTGACTAGGGATGCTTCTCCCCTTTCTCCCCCATTGGCATATTTTTTCACTCAACATATTTTAGAATTCCCTCCCACCTGGGCACATCCTTTTCCTTTGTTTTCACCTGGAAGCCCTTCTTACATATTTTAAAGGAGCACTGGCTCCTCCCTGATAATTTGTAGTGCAGAGAGGAGCTCTTTGGCACACTCCAGAGAGGCTGGCCCCTTCGGAGTCAGAGTCAATACCTGGATTTGTCAAGAGCACCTCCTGAACTCTGTGCAGGTGACCACAGAAACCTGCTTTTCCTTATTTTCTCAAAGGGAGTTCCTCAGTCACTAGTGGCTCTTGTGGGTGCCAGCTTTTAGAGGGAGCTGTTATGACGAAGTGCCTGGTAGACTGAGCTAATGACTTTGGTGAGAGGCTTCCTTTGGCAGTTGCCACCTCATCTGATTTTTCATGTGTACTTTTGTCTTCTTTGAGGACAAATTTTTTTCCTTAAGGATAGGTAAAAATAATGTATACATATTTTTACTAGTTTCTTTCAAAGATAAAGGTAAGAAAAAAATAACCTGAAGCTTCAAGTTTCCTATAAACTTTGCCTTTGAAAAAGCAGGAACACTATATTTACAAACTTTACAATCCATTTTGGTGACATTTCAATATACTGCCTTTCTACTGAAAAGTTTATGTGTTTATAAACCTAACACGTGGTTTACTGTTCCATTTTAATGCTTTTTTAAACAACTGAAGGACATGAACATTTTTCTTAAGGCTCTATTTACAGACTTCAGAACAGTTAATTCCTCTCTGAAATTGTCAGCTCCTTTAACAGTCTATTTATTTAACAACGTAAGACTGTACTATAAAAGATCACCAAATAAGGTTAAAATTGAACATATAAAATGGTGGAAATATGTTATATCACATAACCATAATTACCTATTTGCATTAAAATTCTCTTGAGCAGAAATAGCAACACCTGAGGCTGATGAAGAAATACAAGATTTCCTTGTTTGATTTGAACACGATGATGGAAAACGCATATTCTCGGTAGAGGGGCTGGACTTTAAAAAATACCTACAAAGTGAATGACAAATGTTTAAAAATTCTTAAAGAAAAAGTATACAAACATATGTCTCTTTAAATAACAATAATAATTTTTTTATTACAAGTAGCATTTATATAGCACTAGGCACTCTATTTAGTGCCTTAAAAAATTATTTCATTGGACCTTCATGACATAACAGTGAGGTAGGTGCTTTTATTATCCCCATTTTATAGTTGAGGAAACTAAGACAAACAGAGTTTAAGTGGTTTGCCCAGAGTCACATAGCTAGTGAATATAAAGAAAAAGAAAGGTTATTACCTGCCAGGTCGTCTTAAATCTCTTATTTCAATATTTAGAAAGGGTAAGAAAAGATTTCCGCAAAAAGGGCATGTGGTATTGAGATTTGAATCATCTGCCGTCCAACCAGCCATGATTTCTTCATCATGTACAAGGCAGTCACAAGTTCGACATCTTGAACAGCTTGATATGAGAACCTGCAAGGGAAAACAACACTCACTTGAATTTTAGTGGTTTATATATTTTTGTCATCAAGCCTTAAACTATTCCTTGAGAGTTTCTGTCTAGACAAACTGAATTAAAACAAGACCTAATCCAAGATGTAAATGTATCAGAAGATTAACATTCAAAATTCACCTGAGTGTGGTAGGAATACTTCCCCTGGAACGAGATAGATTATAATCCCGGTTCTACATGTGACCTTGGGCAAAGTCACTTTACTCCAATTGCCTTGCTTTCCCGTAAAAAAAAAAATACCTGTTCTGACATTTATGAGTTTCATGACCTTGGGAAAATTACAGGGCCTCTCTGGACCCTGGCTGTTCCACCTGGAATATGAGAACTCTAACTGTCCTACTTCAAAGGTTTGTTCTGAGGATCAAATGGAAATGTAAGGAAAGTGCTTTATAAATCTTATGGTACCACATAAGGTACGTTATTATTATTCATAATGATATTACAAAGAGAAAAGAATTTCAGAAATGATTCCACTGGGCATACGGAGCTGATGTGACAGTTGTACAATAAAACTTCACTAATTTGAAATCCAAGACAAGAGATCAGAAAAAGATTCTAAGTTAACAACATTCATATGATATTCTTTATTATAAAGTAACATTATACATTGTCTGGAGATTAGCAGTTACTCCAATTTAGATACCACTGTATAATTCATTGTAATCTTACTATATTAGTAAATTCAAATTCTATGAATTAAGGCTCTATTTTAACCAAGCTACTCATTAGTTATTCTCTCTGTACTGCTTTCTAATCTCTCTGTGCATTCACTCATTTGTACATATGTTTTTCTTTTTATGTGGTCAAAGATAAAGAATCATTCGTTTAGTCCTGCTTTCTTAAATTTGTCTTATTGAATGCTTTTCTATGTTTCCTTATAGTATTCATTTACCATTTTTAATTACATTTTGATAATCTACTATGTTGCTATATACCACAGTTTGATTAGACATTCTTCTGTTAGACATCTAGGTTGTTCCATTTCTTTTCTATTATAAATGATGTAGTTATTAATATTTTACACAGATTAAAATAATGCCCCTAGATATATTCATAATAGTGGGATAATTGAGTTTAGGTGGATTTCTGAGCAAAATATTATTCAGAAAGATATTCTCCTGTGGTGGCACATTTAGGTTGTTTCCAGTTTTTTGCTATTACATAATTTGGGAGGAATTTTGGACCTGTAATCTCCTAGGTATAAGAGCATTCATGATGAGCAAACTTCCTCTAATAAATAATGCAGACAGGCAATTGCTCTGCCCTTCCTAGGCTGGTAGAACTGACCAGGGTGCTGCAAAATGCCTTGCCCAGGGACACACAATCATTTAATACACAAATGGAATTTGAATCCATGGCCTCTCTGATCAAAAGGCTAATTTGCTATCTACTATACTATGTCTCTTCTCATTATAAATAATGCATCTGTTAACATTTTTGCATAATTTTAAATGCTCCTGGGGTATATTTCAAATAGTGAGAGTATGTGCTCAAAGGGTATGACTAAAAGCAAACGACAATCTGGAACACCAGATTGCTTTCCAGACAGACTGTATGAATTTGTAGTCTCAGCAACAATGTAAGTGGACACTTGGTTTCCCCAAGGGCTTGCTGCCATGCCTTTGAGTTGTTTCTGTTTACTTATTTATTTTGGGCGTTTTGCAGATGTAAGGTGGCACCCTGTCATCATTCCCATCTTCATTCCCTTGAATGTTTTTTTCAGGTGATCATGTTCAGTTTTCTTATCTTCTTCTGTGACGTGTCTGTACGTATTCTTTGACCATTTATCCAATAGGAACTACAGAGTGCTTTTAAATACCGGTACCAGTTCCTTGTACATTCTGGTTTCAGGGTTTTCTTCCCTCTCCAGATATAGAAGCCATGGATATTTCCTTTAACGTGTTACTTTTCCTTTTCTCTTGGTCATGTCATTAATAATAAAGGTCATTAACACTTACACGATGCCTTCAGGTGTGCTGATCCTGGGAGGTAGGTGCTTTTATTCTCACCATTTTACAGTAAATGAGGAAATCAAGTTAGATAGGGATGAAGTGACTTGCCCAGGGTCACACAGGCGGTAAGTGTCTGAAGTCACATTTGAACGTAGGTCTTTGTGACTCTAGATACAGCGCTCTATACAACGTGCCACCTAATGGCCTCACACTGTATTTTGTTATGTAGAATTTTGTGCAAGTTAATCCACCCATCTTTTTTTTTTCAATAATTTCTTTAAAAGATAAAAATTTATCCCCTCTCCAAAAACAAGATAACTAGATATTTTTTTCTTATAACCTCTTAATACTTAAAAAAATGCTTGGTTCTTTGATAAAAGTGATATTGTGTAAACTGTGCATATAAAATCTTTTTTTTTTTTTTAACTATGTTGCCATCTAGTCTTTATAGGCAGTGTGGCATTGCAGAATGAGTGCTAGCTTTATGGCTTAGAGGGGGGACCCAGCTTCAATTCCCGACTCTGACATTTATTGTCTGTGTGACAACAGGTAAGTCATTGAATTTCTCTGAGTTAGTTTCTTCATCTGTAAAATGGGCAATTACCTCAAAGAGTTTCTGTGAGGCTACTGCAGGAAACTAAAGAGGTGTATGCAAAGTATTCTGCAAACCTTAAATTATTATATAAGTGCCAGTTACAATTATCAGCATCCTGTATTAAATAATAAATCTTTTGCCCAATTTTTATTTCACATAGGTTTAACAAAGACAAATATAAGTACATACATATATTTGAACCTATTTCTGAGTTCTTTCGGCTGTCCTGTTGATCTTCATTTCTAGTTTTAACTAAGTACCACATAATTCTAATAGATCAGTAACATTTTAATATCTGAGAGGGCAGATCTCCCAACTTTAACATTTTCCTTTCAAAAGCTCCCCTAATATTCTTGCCCTTCAGATTTTCCATTTACATTCTGTAAAGATTTTTATTTGGATCTATAAAGAAACCATTGGTGTTTTAATTCTGTAAATCTGAATCTGAATCTGTAGATTAATTTTGGAAGCATTGACATTTATATTAGGTTCATAATACTTCATCCAGAAACACTGCATATGCTTCCAATCATTCAGTTCTTCATGTAGTTTGTCCTTTCCTCCCTTGTTTCAGTTTTACAGTTACAAAGATAATATTTTAAAAGAATTCTTACCTCCATAGCATAGTTTTGGAAGATATTTGTACTACTTGTGCTGCAAGAAGATGCCAACTCTGATTTTCCAGGTAAAACAAACTTTGACAGGGGACCTGTTCATTATTAAAAAAAAAAAACAAAAAACCTAGCAAACAAAATCTTTCAAATATGAAAATAATTTGTAGTAGATAATTTTAAAATAACTAAATGCAAATGTATTTTCACAAACGAAAGGATAATTTTAGATTTCATAAATAGTAATTCAAAAAAGTATTCTATTTGTAGGGGAACAACCTTCATGACACAAAACAAAAAACACTACTAAGGGAAAAAATAATTTTCTAAAAATTAATTATAAAACAAAAAACACTGAAAATGTGTTTTTAATTAGTTCCAATTCTAATTACATTTTAGTTATCAGGGAAAACAAACTACAGTTCTATTGGTCCATGTAAATATTAGGTTCACTTATTCAACATTTCCTGAGAATCTACTGTACAAACCTAAGAGGCATTATAGTTATATGTTGTATGTTCTGTTGGTTTAGGAGTCATTATAGTTGTATGTAATATAATGTACAGTCCTTAAGGGCATGGATGATATTTTGCTTTGTCTTTTTATTTCCAGTACCCAGCTCTGTGTCCTATATGTATTAAGCATTTAATAAATGCTTGCTGAAATAAATTAGATTAATAGCATGAAGGAATCAAAACCACTGGAAGATTCTTTTGGTTTTCCTCCTACCTATGTCATCACTGTTTCTTAGCCTCTTTCACTGACTCATCATCCATGTCACGGTCACTAATTGTTGGTGTGTTGAAAGGCTCTGTCCTGAACTCTATTTCCTTTTCTCTAAGTCCTCTCCCTTGTTGCACAATGCATCAGCATTCATGAGTTCAACTATCATCTCTATGCCAATGACTCATTTACCAACAGATCAAGTTCAAGTCTCAAATCTGAGGTCCAGTCCCATATCACTAACTATTCTTATTCCTATTCCATTAACCAGGAGGTATCTCAAGCTCATCATATGTCCAAAACCAAACCCATGATCTTTTCCCCAAACCCACCCACCCTTCCAAACTACTACCATGCTCTTTCACTTACTTGCAGGCTTGGTGTCATCCTCAACTATTCACTGCTACTCACCCCACAAAGACAATCCCACAATTAGCTGCCGAATTCTCATCATTTTTATCTCCATATTTCTTGTATGCATCTGTTTCCCCTACTCACATAGCCAGTGTTCTCGTTCAGGCCCATACTGCCTCTTGCCTAGACTCTGGCAATATCTATTTGGCCTTTCAGTCTCCAGTCTTTTCTCTGCTCCAATTCATCTTCCACATTACTTTCAGTGTGATTTTCCTAAAGTACAGGCCTGACCATGTCATTCTCCAACTCAATAAATTCTAGGGACTCTATTGTTTTGAGAATCAAATACAAACTCCTCCATTTGGCATTTAAATCTCTTTACAGCATGGCCCTTTTCTCACTGTCCTGTCAGTGCTCACTGCTGCTTTCTCTGCACTCCAGAGTGCAGATATGCTGGCCTACTTGTGGTTCTTCACATCCCCTGCTCCATTTCCTGTGTCTCTGCTTTTGCACCATCTGTCCCTTATGATTAGAATGCTCTTTCCTTACTTCCACTTCTCAAAATCTCATTTCCTTCAAGTCTCAGCTCACCAGTGACCTTCTACAGGAGGTCTTTACTGGTCTCCTAACCTACTAGTGTTGCCCTATTCAAGGTCATCTTGTGTTTGCTTTGTAAGTGTCTCATATATAACTACAGATGTATGTGTTGTCTCCTGTGATAGAATGCAAGGTTCTTGTGGGCAGGGAATCTTTTCACTTTTGTCTTTGTATTCTCAATGTTTAACAGCGTTATAAATCACATAGTGAAGTTTAATAAATACTGATTGAGAGATAAAAAAATTGAGTTCAGTCTAAAGATTTTTGTACTAAACACATATTAAAATAGAAAACCTTAATGGAAATTATTTGTTTTGTAACTATATTATGACTAGAGTCAAAAGGAGTATAATTTTCCAGTTCATATATTGTAGGCTATAGATTTAGGTATACATTAGGGTCAAGGTAAAGAAGGAACATAAACTCTAAGAAAGAAGACTTCAGAAAGTTTATGAGGAGGTGGAAGAATTTGGCCAGAACGTGAAAAATTTTGCTTTTTCAGTTTTGTCAAAATCATCCTGCAACACTTGGACAAAAGATGTTCTTCTATTTTAGCCTTCCAATCTATACATTAGAGGTATTTATCTGCTCCTTCTCTAACTGAAAACTAATTTCTAGTTGTTGTTTTTTTTTTAAAGCAATTGGGGTTAAGTAACTTGCTCAAGGTTACATGGCTAGTCATTATTTATGCGTGGGTGCTCATTTTCTGAGGCTGGATCTGATGTCAGGTCATCCCAACTCTGAGGCCGGCGTTCTTACTCACTGCACCACCTAGCCGCCCCTTTAGGGCAATTGGGGTTAAGTAACTTGCCCAAGGTTACACGGCTAGGTTTTAAATTTTCTTTCTTTTTTTTTTTTTAAAGCAATTGGGGTTAAGTAACTTGCTCAAGGTTACACGGCTAGTCATTATTTATGTGTGGGTGCATTTTCTGAGGCCGGATTTGATCTCGGGTCATCCCAACTCCGAGGCCAGTGCTCTTACTCACTGCACCACCTAGCCGCCCCTAATTTCTAGTTTTGTTTATACTATTTTGTGTTCTTGGGCAAGTAACGAGGTTCTTCTTTGGGCCTCAGTTTTCTCATCTGTAAAATGAGGGGACATATTAAATGGTCTCTAAGGATCTTTCTAGAGGTGAATGTTGAGAAGGTGAGCCAGGTAAAATACAATATTCAGAGAAGCATTCTATCAATAAGAGTAAGGAATTATCAAGTAAAAGACATAATTAAATTAGCAAAAGGAGCTACAAATGAAATGAATATGCTTATTATCACAGTAACAGAACTGTTAAGACAAACCCTCGCAAGAGGCAGTACTTTCCAGACTTGATCTACTAAGTCCCATTCCCTTTGTCTCTGAAGTGACATTATTTTCTTGAGGGGAAGGCATTCCTTCAAACTCATTGCAAGCATCTTCATCTGTTAAAGAGGTAGATTCAGAATCTAGGGCTCCAACTGAAGAAAGACTGGTTCGGTCTGAATTCTGATCCTAATAAAACAATTAAATTGCTTATTTCTTTTACCTTGTAGAAAGTACACCTTTTAAAGTAAAAAAAAAACAATTTAATAATGCTCCTTTACTAACATGATAAGCACTACGTTCAACAGGAGAAAAAATATATATTTTTTAAAAACCAGAAGTGTATTTTTGACAATTTGGGGGAAAACATAATTAGTCTTAAGACTTGTCCACTGAGACATATGCCTATCACAAAATGAATTCAGAATCTCACAAACTATCCCAACAATAAACCTGAACTTACAAAAAATGATTTTTCTCATACCTAATAGTTTTATTTCAGAGTAATATCAGTCAAGAGGAAAATAACTATTTCAAACTAATACATGTAAAGATATTTTCTTGGTGACGCTGAGGAAAGAACTATGCACTTATCTCTGTTTCATTTCATTATCTGTTAATATGCTCTAAAAAAAAATCAAATGGGCAAAAAGGCAGTTGACTCAGAATAAAATAGAAGATTGTAAGAGAGTCCCTAGTCTATGATAGTTGTCAGGTAGGGAATCTTTAGCATTTGATTAAAATACATGTTTTCATTAGCTCTGAGCTCTAAATAGCAATGAACCAGGGAAAGAATACTTGATTAAAGGAGAAGTCTTTTCTGGACTAAGGGGCAGTGTGGTGTAGTGGATAGAAAGCTGGCTTGAGAGACTAGTTCAAGTACCACTTTTGACATATAATGGCTGTGTGACCCTGGATTAAGTTCCTCAACCTCTTAGTGCTAGAGGGCAGCTCTGGAGAGAAGGTGCTGATCTGCATAAGCAGAGGAAAATTCTCACCTGGTAGCTCCCTATGTCAAGGAAATCAAAGTGCAGTACCTAGCCTTCTCTTGATTAGAAAGGCACTGCTGAGGGGTTTTATTCCAACCTATGCAGTGTCATAACTTTCTTTTTTCTTTCCTGTTTTCACCACAGGAATATAAGGTTGAAAAGTCAAATGAGATCTTTGCCCAGAAACGTCTGGAAGGACAAATGCTAAGCATTAGTTAGCACAGTGAGAAAGTGAAACAGTGAGGAAAAAGGTATGGAGAGGGCCTTTGGAATCCCAAGTTACTCTTAAGTTCTGAAGAACTGGAGCCAGAGAGTTGGGTGTGCACATAGTGTAGAAGTCACTTTCATTTAAGAAAAGATTGAGAGCTAGTTGGAGACTTTTTTCTACTTAGATCTTGGGGTAATAAAACGAATGTTGAATTAAACACTAATTAAAACTAGTTGAAATTTTTGAAAAGGCACATCTGAACATACAATGGTATGAATTTCTTCAAATCTTACTCTAAATTGCATATTACTATTTATAACTAGTGACTTGTTTATAATTGATGAATCATTATTTATTTCAAACTTTTTTAATATAAAAAAGTACAGCAAGGCATGGTCCTTTCTTTGCTCATGTTGCCTATAGGAAGCCAAGCTGAGTTAGAAATCCCTAAGATTAAGGCACTGCCATTGACCTGTTGAAAATTCCCAAAATGTAAGCAGATAAGATCAATGGCTTCTGAAGGATCAGTTTTATAAAGCTAAGAAAAGGTCGTATTGCATACTATACAATGATAAGGTTATTTTCACTTCTGGTCGAAAACATATTTTCAAAGTATGTGAGTCTACCAAACAAATGAGGGTACCTTCCCCCCTTCATTAGAATAAAAAGAAAAAGATGTAAAAAAATAAGATAATGACAATATCTGCAATGCTGAAACTGATGATACTGTACTGTACTTTTTCATGTCAAAATTGTTTGCCAGGACTAATATGCCAGTTATATTCTCTGTTATATTATACACATCAACAGGTTTAGCCAGAAAAATGGTATGAAGATTGAGGATCAATAATAATTTTCTGATGATGGACCCTAATAAATACGTATGTTATCTTTCACAATAGAATTACAGAAAGAAATTTAATCAATAAAATTTCTCCCCCTTGGTGACCGAAGTCTTGTTTGTCCTTTATCTCTGACATAAATAAATCTAAGATTTTTTTTAAAAAGTTTTCTTTAGACAGGGTCATTATTTAAAGAATAACTCTCAATATAAAATTTCCCAGCAGTCACATATTTTAAATTTTCTACTGAAGGGGTGGAAAAGAAGTAATCCTGGACACCAGGAAATTTTACCTTGGAGGGGGTCGTATACATAGTGAATCTTGTATACCATTTGCTTGCCTTCTCTGCAACACCTTTTCCAGCAGAGAACATACTACTCTTTAGGACATCCAACTTAGGCGTTATTAATGTATCTAAATTAAATGAAGGTGATGAAACAAGAGTTAATGTGCCAGTCATATCCTGAGACTGTTCCCTAAGTGCACAGGTTGGTGAGAAAGTTGGAGAAGACCAAAGTCTATCCCTGGGTCTGTCTTCATTTTTTATATAGTAACTTTTAGATTTGGTAAGACGTGCTGGCCTGGGAGAAATGGGAGGAAGACTAGACCTTCTGCATGGTTTGGCTGCTGTTGGACTTTTCTTATTTGCTGATTTGTCTTCACAAGCCCGCTGTAAATCGATGCTCGGTGTACGGCTGGTCAAAGGGCTGCTCATGTTATTCATGTACATCACAATCTCTTCAGCTAAATCTCTTCTTGCTGATGGTATAGACATGCTTTTGTTTTCATCATTATCCTCATCTTCTTCCACCTCTTTCTGCTGCTGCTCAGTTTCAGCAGCTAAAAGCGAGAGTGGATCAAACCCAGCTGCAACATCAGTTTTCTCAATAGGTTTTATTGAGAAGCTGCTATTCATTCGTTCCACCCTTTTAGGGTTTTGTATAGGTGTGGTCCCTGCTTTTGACGTATCCGCCTCATTGTCTAAATCTTCTAAGTCAAAAATCACAGGAGAGTCAGTTTTATCTGCCAAACAGTTAGTACCATCAAAAGGTGTGTCATCATCACTAGACTCCTTTTCCAGACTGTCTCTTTTTGATCTTAAAGATGGATTTCCAATATCGAGGGTATTTGGCCTTGGGTTTTTCTGCATAACACTTGAAAGAATTTTTGCATCAGCTCCTAATTTTTCAACCATTTCTCCAGGACTTTCTTCCTGGCTAATCCTATTGATCATAAGTCCCATCAATACACCTCCACTAAGATTATGATTTCTGTTTTCCCAAGTCATTTGTTGCTGCAAAGCAGGCTCTGCATCACTTCGGTGCCTTTTAATGAAACTTCTTTCAATATTTTCTGTTTCATTTGTCTCTTCATAAGAAGATATTAATAGCAGCTCAGATGCATCTTCTGAAAAACAAGAAAGGTAATTTAGTCATGAAGAATTTAATATGAGAAAATGAATTGCATTCAATATCCTATGTGCAGATTAAGTTAAGCCAACAAGCATTCTTAGGTGCTTACTATTTGCCAAGATTGTGTTAAGCACTGGAAAATTAAATTAGTACTTATTTTTGCTACTTAAGGAGTAAATCTCACAATAATTTTTAAGCAATTTTGCTAACTGATTAGATAGTAAAAATCATATTTTATTGCTATGGAAAACAGAAAATACTTCACTAAAGAAACAATTAAGAATAAAGTAGCACAGCTTTAGAAATTAGCATTAAAACAGGCAGAAAATAGCCATACTTCTTAAAACAAAGGAACTCACTGAAAAGCACTAGTCACGAAAGTAAATTCAGTTCAATAAACATTAGGTTCCCACTATGTTTGAAGCAGTCTGCTTAGAGTTGGGATTGAAAACACAAAACTGAAACAATATTTGGCCTCATGGAGTTTATATTTCACTGCTGAGAAATAATATGCACTCAAGAAAATGTAAATTGTATACAAAGTAATACAAAATAATTTCAAGAGAGATAGTGCTAATAGCAGGGTAGGAGATAATCAGGGAAATTCTTGCATACGAGGTGACATGTGAGTTATTTTTTAAGGGAAACTAGTGATTCTACCAATCAAGTGTGGAGGAAGTGCAATCCAAACAGAAGAGACTACTTGTGCCAAGATACAGAGGAGGTAGAATGAGTACTATGTATGCATTATTTAGAAGGTCAGTGTTACAGATGAAGTAGTATGCCTTGACATTTCACTGGGACCCATCTTTGTATCCTGAATTCTTGTAAACCCAAGAATCCTCCATTCCGCTAGGTTATCGAACAACTTTAACCCAGTGTGCCCCAGCACACTCTTATCTCATCCGGCTAAACCCAAGAATCCTCCATTCGGTCATTGAACAACCTGTGTTATCTAAGAGTGCCCCCACCCCATATCCTGCCTGACCAGCCTGCCCCTTTTGGATTATTTAAACTGTGTGTCTACTGGGGTTTGGGGCAGCTCCTGGGACTTTATCCCTAGGACAGCCGCTGGCCAGCTAATAAACGCTTCCTGAATTCGATTACTGATGGTCTTGGCCTGTTGATTCTGTCCGAGTGTCCATTTCAACAGACAAGGAATATATGGAGAATAATACAAAATAAAAATAGAGAGAGAAGTCAGAGCCATATAAGGGAGGGCTTTAAATTCCGGGCTAAACATTTCACATTTTATCTCTGAGACAATAGGGAGCCACTTCAGATTTCTAAGGGGAGACAAGGTCGGATCAGTTGCCAATCCTACTTTCTTCTCTTCAGCCACATGGCTACCACCTTGGTTCAGGCCCTCATTACCTCTCACCTAGATTATTATGAGTCTCCTAATTGGTCTCTCTGTTCTCAAGTTTCTGACCATTCCAAGATATCCACCATTCTGCTGCCAAAGTTTTTTTAAGCATATATCTGACCATGTGCCTCCTTTACTCAATTGACTCCAGTGACTTTCTATTGCCTCTCAGGTAAAATATAACCTTTATTTAGCTTTTAAATCCCTATACAACCTGGCACTACCTATCTTTCCAACCTCATTGGACATTGCTCTGCCTATGCTCTGCAATACAGACAAACTGAACTTCTGTTTCTAATTCACAACAGTCTATTTCTCATCTCCATGCCTTTGCATTGGCCATCCCTCATGCCTGAATTCCTTCCTTCCTTCCCTTCATCTCAGAGTCCCTCTTTTCCTTTAAGATAAAGCTTAGGTACTATCTTCTACATGAAGCCTTTCTGGATCCTTCCTATTACTAGAGTCCTTTGTCCCAAACTACTCTGTATTTAACTAACGTGTGTGTTTGTGTTTGTGTGTGTGTGTATGTGTGTATAGATATTTAGCAGGCATAGTTCAATTTATTTGTTTATAAAAAAAACATCTATGTGGTTGCCACAGCAGCAGCCTGGGTCCTCTGGACAGACACTGGAGTGTGAGTCTTCACAAGATGGTTGGTGAATTCCTGATAAGGACCCTTAGTGAACACAGTCTCCTTCCACAGGTCTGGGGTTATACAGCTGTATGTTTTGGAGATGGCATCAAAGGTAGCTTTAGCGAAGTTGCCCAGAGTGGCAGTACAGCCTCTTGCAGAAGTATAGCAGTCATCAATTCCAGCCATCATCAGGAACTTTTTAGGCACAGGAGCTGAGACAATGCCAGTTCCTCTAGGGGCGGGGATCAGGAGCACCAGAACCAACCCACATCATCCAGTGACCTTGCAGGGTACTGTGTGAGGCTTGCCAATCTTGTTCCCTCAGTAGTCACATCTCACAGAAATGATGGACAGCTTGGCCAGAATGATAGCACCACGAATAGCTGTGATCACTTCTTTAGAGCATTTGACACCCAGACCAACATGGCCATTGTAGTCACCAATGGCCACAAAAGCCTTGAACCTGGTACGTTGTCCAACTCTAGTTTGTTTCTGAACAGGCAGGATCTTTAGAACCTCATCTTTCAGTAAAGATCCCAGGGAGAAATCTATGATCTCAGACTCCTTGATAGGAAGCGAGAAAAGAAAGATCTATTCCAAAGACTTGATTTTCATGTCCCTGACTAGCCAGCCCAGCTTAGTGACAGGAATCCACTCCTTGTCTTTGGCCTTTCCTCCCCAGGCCCCGCGGCCATGGCCACAGCCTTGACCATGGCCACGGTCTCGACCTCGGCCACGGTCTCGACCTCGGCCACGGTCTCGACCTCGGCCACGGTCTCGACCTCGGCCCCCGCTGCCAAAGCCACATCAGAAGCCTCCCTGGCCTCCGCCGCTGGGGCCCCCAGGGCTTCCCACACCTCCTGCAGCACCGGCGTTGTCCACCATTTGGTGTTCACTAGAAGTAAAAGCTTGTGTGTATATTTTTACATATGTGTATATTTGTATATACATACATATATGTATATATCTATATATGTGCATGTATGGATTTATTAACTGTAGGTTGTATGTGTTTGTTGGTGAACTTGTTTCTCCCATTAGAATTTAAGCTCATTACAAATAGAGGTTGTTTCATTTTTTTTGTATCTGTATCTCTAGTGCCTGGCACATAGTAGGCATTTAATAAATATTTGTTGATTGATTGATCTGAATTTTGAGGATATCAGCTTGACAGTTGAGTGATGGATGTACTGCAGAGAAGAGAGACTGTAAGCAGAAAGTCTAATTAGATGGCTATGGAGTTTGGGTGTATGACAAGCTGGAAAAGAATAGTTCCACAAGAGCTGGTTTGTAGAGTTCAGAGCACAAGCTGCTTGGCCATGATATCAGACATCACAAAGAGACACTGCCACTGCCGCCACCGCCACTACCACCCCATCATCACTAGCATTTATATAGCACTTGCTATGTACCAACCACTGTGCTAAACATTTTATATATAATATTTCATTTAATTAAAAAATACCATAAAATTAAACTTAACTTTTAATACTGACATTTTTGATTAATATGCACATTTTACATCATAACTATCTATAAATTTGGCTTATCATGCAAGGAAAAAGAATGCAACATACAGATTACCTGTGCTTCCTCCTGATACTTCATCTGCATGGCTAATCATACCACTGAGGCGAACTATACTAGATGTAGGATTTATACTGCCTATATTTTGATAATTGAGCTTAGGAAGGCAATCAGCACTTCCTTTTGCACTCTCACTCTCAGACACTGTAAAGAAAAAAAGAAAATTTCATTTAAAAAAATCTGGCACTAAAAAGAGGACAGAAAAAAGATACTTGAAGAGTATAAAGGTTTATTCCTGTTGGCTATTTTTAAACTGCTAAATCTCTGTAAAGGTTTAAGAAAACTACATGTTTCTCCATTTATAGACCTGGAATTATTCTACTATCTCTAGACTTTCAGGAGAAAAATTTGGGTTAATTTATGTCATTATATGTAATTTATATATGAAATACACAGTATTAAAAAGCTGGGACACTTAAAGGATACAAGGAAAAATCTGTTAACCAATATGTTATGTTACATCATATACTTTTTTTTTTAGGAGGGGGGAAGGCAAGGAAGTTGGGGTTAAGTGACTTGCCCAAGGTCACATGGCTAGTAAGTGTTAAGTGTCTGAGGTCAAATTTGAACTCAGGTCTTGCTGACTCCAGGGTCAGTGTTCTATTCACTGCATCACCTAGCAGCCCCTATTGTATGCTTTTAAAGAATTTCCCCCCAACTGTGTGTGCAGCATTGTCTTTTTCTTTCATTATGGGTTAAAGTCCATTTTAAAACATTCCATAACAAAATAAGTTTTCAATTTTCAGTTGAAGGCCTGGTTATTTCAAGAAATGTTCAGTATAACATAATGATACTACATCAAGAAAATTTGGATATCTTAGAGTTCAATGTAACAGTAAGTGACCTGGAAAGACTTTTTCAAAGTCACTAACTACATATATCCATGTGGTAAAATAGTTATAACTTTTATATTGAATCCACTTTTCCTTATTATGAGGATGCATAATGATGCATCTTGACCAGTCAGGGACCTGGGCAAGGATAAGAATAGAATAAGCATATTTTATACCAGAGGTGACTTATCTTTTTCAATGAATATAAAGGTTAGCAGAAGGCACAATATACTTTAAACACCTGTGAACTGATTCAACTACATAAATAGTAGATAATTTTACATGCTGATACTTAAACACCTACAGGAACTACAATCACTCTCTTTCTTGTCCTCTTTTTCTTCCTGTAAATCTTGGGTAGATGTGTCACCTCTTCTAACTTCATCTTTAGACAATGAATTATATCCAAGATCTGACTGACCCCCTGGAAAGACAGAAAATATTTTAAAAGTTAAGAAAAATAATTATGTCACATTTTATGAAATCCTTCATAGTGACAAGTGAAATTAACTTGATACTTAAACTAATTTAACATGACACTTAGACTAATTTATTTTAAGAAGTAATTAATTGTGAAATTGAAACAAAAAAATTAAACTTATATATATTTTTTTAAAAGCCCATATAGAACTATCTATAATTTATCAGTTATTATCTCTTGCTGTACACCTTCCGTTGACTTTGCTTGTACATTGGTCCCCATATTTGCATATATACACACCCACATCCACATTATGTAGTCACATAGTGCTTAAATTGACTTGCATACAAATTTCTGGATACATTTCAAATGAAATCTCTGTACTGCCAAGGCCCTTCTTACTCCCACTAATGGAAGGGAGTTGGATGCTTGTCCTTCTTTCACCAACTCTACCCTAATAGCATGAAGCCCAACAGAAAAGTCTGAAGATAACATGAAGTAGGAAACCCACCTAACCGTAACTGAAATTTACCTGAATATATTGGCATAAATATACAAGGATTCTGGATCGGTTTTATGTAACTGATGAGCTCACTAAGGTTTCAGCTAAAAGAAACCCAAACAAACCCATATTTTCTTTAAAAAATGTAATTATATTGAATAAAGAAGAAAAAGCTCAAGTAATACATTGAAATTAAATGCTAAAATATTATCCTATAATAGCACTTATCATTTTAGGTGATTTATTTTCTCATATTGGTTGTATTTGTTCTAATATTCAACTTGTACTTTTCTAATGTAGATATTACTCTATTCATAAATAAATAGTTCTTAAATTTTGCAAAAATAATTTTAATAGACCCCTCTCTTTTAAATGACATGCTTTTAATCACATTTTTAAAAAAATGCATAGCTCAGGTTGTGCAAGCTCTCACTGAATTATTCAAGATATAAAATGTGCCAAGAAAAAGCTAAAAACATGGATATCATATTTTATCATGATTTGCCTATAACACACTTCCTCCTAAAAATGAACATCAAAAGAAACGAACCAAACAAATTTTCTCTGTTGCAAGTAAAGCAGCTTTTAAGTTTTGTTTTTAATAAATTCTGGATCTTTCAATACATAATTCCTGTCTGTAATGAATAGGCTGCCATTATACTATTTCTAAATATTATATCTAATTTTAAAAAATGTAACATGTAAAGGACAAGTTGATACACTAACTCATTTACTACATGGATCCTATCAGTCAATACTACTTAGAGAATATCTGTGTATAAATTTCTTATATTACAGTAAAATTAGTGTAGTTCTTCAGTGCTAAGAGGCTATACATTTTTAACCCTATAATTTTTCTAGTGATTAAGAATTTTTATAGAATGTGCTCAAAGGAGATTATATGCTCAAGGGATCTACATGCTTCTGGAACTAATTATATTTTAATATACTAAAATCTTAAAATAAGCTGCTTTAGTAGCTCTTCAACCTTTTAGTCTATTAAAAATAATGAATGGAAGAAATCAAACAGCTAATGAGCTTTGGAATCTAGCCAATGTTAAATAATAATAAGAGCTTAACAAGTATTTTAATAGAACAATATATGTTTCGTAAGTCATCTGCTTAACATCATATCAAGTTAAAAGAGAACATTCAAAACAGGAATAAGACAGTCTATCAAATCCTGTTTAAAATATATGCCATAATACATATATACATATACACACACAAACCTGTACTAGATCTATCATCAGTAGAATCTACTTTGATTAACTCAGTGTTGAAGGGTGCCTGCTCCACAGTGTTTGTGTCATTACAACTATCCATGCTGCCATGACTAACAGCATCCAGGTCACTGCCATCTGCTTAAGAACACAATATGATAGCATTTTACCACTCAAGGAGATATATCCAAAAATACCCATTAATCTGCTGATTCTTATTTGCTTATGATGTCAATTTACTGACTGTTGTATGAAAGAATCTGAACCTTTCATCTATTTAGCAAAAATGTGTTCAGCATAAAGTAAACACATAATAAGTTATGAATTTGTTTAAATTAAACAACCCAAGATTGAAATTTAAACAATGTCAAGAAAATCAATTAATTATTTTTAAAGGGTCAAAATATTATGTGCTAAGACTTTGTGCGAGACAATCAACACTAGCAAAATATTCAGTATTGTGAATTTAAAACACTTGTAGAATTCAAAATTTTATCAAGTCATTTCATGAAAAAAAAATCTTAAAACCACTTTATTTACCTGAGAGAGGAGCATGTGATAGATGAACATTTTTTCTTAAAACTTTTTTGAACTGTGCTATTCCTAAAACAACATTTCTTATTTTGGTCCACAGAAAATAACCACTTCGACTGCTTGAAGGCCAGGTACTTTCCAAAACAGCCTATTAATTAAATATAACATATAATGATTATCAATCGTAACAGCCCCACTGGATACAAATCCTTCTCCCTTTTCCCTCCCTGCTTTCCCATTCATCTCTCTCCCTCTCCAAAGCAAAGACTAGGAAATAAGGAGATGCTGTTTATTTTAAAAGTACATTTTTTTTTTTTTTGCTTTTTGGAGGACAATTGGGGTTAAGTAACTTGCCCAAGGTCACATGGCTAAGTTTTTTTTTTGTTTGTTTGTGTGTGTTAAGTGTCTGAGGCTGAATCTGAACTCAGGTCCTTCTGACTCCAGGGCCAGCGCTCTACTCACTGCACCACCTAGCTGCCCCAAATGCTTTATCTTTT
This sequence comes from Gymnobelideus leadbeateri, assembly GCA_011680675.1. Taxonomy (NCBI): domain Eukaryota; kingdom Metazoa; phylum Chordata; class Mammalia; order Diprotodontia; family Petauridae; genus Gymnobelideus; species Gymnobelideus leadbeateri. The sequence continues at coordinate 42,319 of WOXC01011133.1, read as the reverse complement.
TTGTTATTGGTTTTTGGTTTTTTTTTTGGAGGGCAGTTGGGGTTAAGTGACTTGCCCAAGGTCACATGACTAGTAAGTGTTAAGTGTCTGCAGCCGAATTTGAACTCAGGTCCTCCCGACTTTAGGGCTGGTGCTCTATTCATGGCACCACCTAGCCACCCCTAAAAGTACATTTTCAATTAAATAAGTATTTTAAAAAATCTTTCCAGTTTTATCAATAGCACTTAAATTCAAGCATTATAATTATAAAAATATTTATCATTCTTCCACCACATTAAACCAAATTAATTACCTTATTATAGTAACCGTAAGTAATGGCATTGGGATCAACACCAGCTTTTTTCATTTCAAAAAGTACTCGTACTGCAAGAACAGGCTGACCATACTGGCCACACAGCTGCATAAGAACCCGATAGCAGACCTGAAACAGTTATGTCAAAAGGTACACAGAATTAAAAGCCTGTATGTACAATTTTAGAAGGAAGCAATGGATTTTATGAGACTTAACTATTACCTCATCGGGAGGATCAATCTTTTTAGAATGCATTTTTCGAAGCACATCATATGCTGTTTTCAGAGCCCTGACTTTTGAATGGCACACTTTCACATATGCTGGGAGGCAAATAAACCACAGTCCATAACAATGACGTAACAGGCATCTGGACCACATCTGAGGGATGGAGGAATACCTCTTTGCTATTTTATGGGCTGACTTTATTTCCTAGGAAACAAGTTTTTATTAATGACTTTACATGCACTTAAATATTATAAATTATAGGTCAAATCCTAATACAACAATACTACCACACCAAAATCCCGGAATAAGTAAAACATGTTAAGATAATAATTGTAACATATATGTATACATACACACATATATATTTCAAACTCGGTTATAATAAAATAATTGGATGATCTTTTAGAATGGGCTGTAATGAGGTTTGAACTGTAATAGTTATTGAGTGCTCTGGGATGTGACACTCTGTTAGGAGTGATAGATTAGAGGGTGCAAAAGAATTAAACTGTGATGACAATAAAAAGTAAACTTTTCAAATTACCTGTTTAGTTCTTCTGAACATTGCTGAAGGGCTATTAGGACTACTATTTTTTGAGGCCAGTTTATTATTTTGTGTTTGCAGAAATCCCTCTGGCCTCTCAAATAAATCTATCTTCAGGACAGGAAATCCATTATAACTGTTACAAGATAGGGGAAAAAAATCTCTTGTTAAAACCTATATGCAGAAGAACATGATACCCATAGATTATTAGTTCTGTGACTACTCACTGCTTACGTAGGAATTGGTATTGCAGACTTGTATTCTGTTGGTGGCAATGGGATACAGTGGATAGGATGCTGATCTTGGAAGTTAGGAAGACTTAGGTTAAAACCCATGTCAGATTCAGAAGCCCTGTGACCCTTTCCAAGGTACTTAAGAGTCTGCCTGCATCAGGCAATGCCCTAGGACCTCTCTGTTAAGCCACACTGAAGACAGTATGATAGTCTCAATTACTTGCAAAAGGAAAGGGACAAGGAAGTAGGGCATAGGGAAAGGGAACACTTGGGAAGGAGAAATATTAAAAAAAAAAAACTTCTTCAATTCACACTAAAGAACAACTTGGCTTCCTTTACATTTTTACCTGATACATCCCATTTAAGAGCTTCAAAACAGTTTTAACCCTTAATATCCTAAATTAGTAAAATTGCTAAAATAATTTGTAACCATTGTTGATTACTTACGGTAAAATTCACTTAGCTAAAGAAATATTGGCAAAGCACCAATAGGAAACAGAAACAAAGATCAAAGCAGTTCAACAAAGTTGTTTTCTATAAAGGTACATAACATGTCGATGGTATTATTAAAAAGGAATGAGAGTGATTTTCTTTTCTTTCAAAAAATTTAATTAATTTTTAGTTTTCAACATTTACTTCCATAAGATTTTGAGTTCTAATTTTTCTCCCCTTTCTTCCCTTCCCCCCAAAGATGGTGTGCAATCCGATATAGGTTCTACATATATATTCATATTAAACATATTTTTATATTAGTCATGGTGTAAAGAAGAATTAGAATCAATGGGATAAACCACGAGAAAAAAGAAACAAAAAAAGTGAGAGAGAATAGAAATAGTATGCTTTGATTTGCGTTCAGACTTCCATAGTTCTTTTTCTGGATGTGGAGAGCATTTTCCATAATGAGTGATTTTCTTATGTAAGTGATTAAACAGACATCCTTTACCCTGTGTGTGTGAACCATTTTGTTTTTTTTTCTTTATATTACCAACAATTAGTACAGATCTTGACACATGATGTAAGCTATATAAATGTGAGTTGAGTTCTGAATGCTAAATAAATAGATAAATCTCATCACACTGTAGTGTGGGGAGCCAAAGAAGCCTGGTTCAGAACTCAGATATTAAATCCTAATAGTGGATTTTAAAACAAGAATCTCTAAGATGCGACTTTTTGTCAAGTTAGCTCCTCAGTTCTTTGTTATGGGTTACACTTATAAGGATGTTATTTGAGTTCTGAGATCAATAGACTATACCCCAAGATTTTAGTTATTGAGAGCCAAAATATTTGATTCAGCACTCAGGTATCTTTAAACGTGATGACTTTTGAGGATTGCAGCTTTGGCTTTGAAGTTTGCTCTCAATTGTTTCTGTTTATGACTGTTGCTACATTAGCAGATATCTGAGGCCTAGATTAAAGGTCTTACCCTAAGACTTTAGGCTCCTAGATAACAAATCCTTATCAAATTATCTAACCTGTGTTATGTCCATGATACAACAGGCTAAGGTAATGATTAGAATACTTGAGTCCCCTTCCTTTGTCTCATTGCTCTATAAAAACCTTGTCCTGAAAATCAATAAATGGAGTTCATCATTCTTCCTTGAACTACCCACATGGCCTGGTCATTTCTTATTCACGTCTCTGGATCATGCTAGTTGCTGGACACTGAGCAGCCCATGGCACTGTAGTCACACTCTGTATGTTTGTATGCATTCATGAATTTGTGTATGTACACACATGTATGAATCTCCATGTATGTTACCTTCTCTCTGCATATGGACAGGACATAACTGATCTCCATTAGCAGGCATTTTATTTTTCCAGTAGTGGCTACTATTTGCACTAAAACATGTCAGGCTCAATAAAACCACCATCCCTAACTCCCCAAGAAAAAGAGAAAGGCAGGTGTGGATGTTTAAATTAAGACCTAGATGCTTACTTCAATAGGTCAAAGATTTTCTGATTTTATCCTTGTGGAAACTGTCCACACTGTTAAGACCATGCCTCCTCTCTTAAGACTTAACATTCATGAGTTCTGACCAAAAAAAAAAAAATCATTGCCTTGTGACCAACATGGTAATAAATAAGCTTCTCTGAACTTCACTAGGCTAGACCTCAAATGACATATGGACAATCTTTTGCTGGACCCATTTTTAGCCTCCCTAAAATTGTGAGGATTAAATGAGATAATATCTGTAAAGCCCTTAGCACAGTGCCTGGCACATGTTGTTATTGTTTAGTTGTTCAGTTATGTCTGACTCTGTGATCTCATATGACTAGAGTGGTTTGCCATTTCATTCTCCAGTGGATTAGCCAAATAGAGGCTAAGTGACTTGCCTAGGTCACACAGCTAGTGTCATAAGCCAGATTTGATCTCAGGTTTTCCTCAACTCTAGGCCCAACACTCTTTCCACTGAGCCTACCTGCCTCTATATTGTCTGGCAAATGGCTGGTGCTTAATCTTTTTCCCTTCCTTTCCCGTGCGTATACATCAAAGTTATATCTACATCATACTAGCAACAAAGACATAGTAGCAACAGAGTAAGACAACATAGAGAGAATAAACGATATAACGTGGAAAGAATAAATTAATCCAAACAGGGAAAAGAGGGAAGTGAAGTTATATAGTCACATAATACCAATAAATGGCACTGTTCGATCTGCCAAACTGGCCCTCTGGAAATGATGGCCAAAAAGAGCTAAACCACTTAGCGCTCAACTCCCAGGGGCCAAACAGCCCTGTTTTCATCCCGGCTATTTTCCCACCTGCTACCATGCATATACCCCCATGGCGAGTCAGCTGATTCTCCTGTGGATGCACTCATCCTCTGTGTGTCTTAGTAGAAAAACAAAAAACAGCGTGCTCCTGCTCCCTGTTCCCCTCCAGTACCTCTCTATTACTCTCCTTATGAATAAGCTGTCCTGATTTTGTATTTGTACTCCCTGCATACAGCATACAGTAAGCACTTTGTAAATGTTTTTCATTATTTCACTCGAGATCTATAAAAGTAGAATAATAAATGTCCAAGTAGGAAATGAGATGCATATTTATTAATATTTATAAAATTCTTAAAATATTTTCAATATCTTAGAAAAAAGGATCAAGAAAAATATTAGAAGTCATAACATTTATGGAGAAACGCAGAAGACTTAAAAATAGCTCGGTGGCAGAGTGGATACAACAGTGGGAGGAGTCAGGAAGATGAGTCCAAATCCAGCCTCAGACACTTACAGTGTGACTCTGGGCAAGCCATTTAACAAGTTTACCTCAATGTCCTCATCTTCAAAATGGGGACACCACCACCTACCTTACAGAGTTATTGTGAGGACCAACTGAGATAACATTTGTAAAGTGCCTCGCACACAGTAGGTAATATATAAATAGTCCTTTCTCTTCCCCCTAAACTGGAGAAAAGCAAGTTTCCAACTTGTATAGGTTTCAATGGATATCTCAGCTTCTCCATTCTTTCTTCTGCTACAGGGGAAATTACTGTATGTCATACTTTCATATAGAATTTGTGATAAGAAGAAGATTGCCCCCCCCCCGAAAAAACCTTTTCAATAAAAAAGCAAAAAAATTTGAGACTGAGATAAATATATAATGAAATTTTTTGAGCTCTTAAAAAGAAAAATATTATGTAAACCTGAAGTAGTAATATGAGAATAAAAGAAAACTGGTAATTGTTGATGACAAAAAGTTTTAACATTTTCTTCCTTTCAAAAATTTATTATTTTTAGCATAATTTTCTTTCTCTTTTTTTTTTTAAAGCAACTGGGGTTGGGTAACTTGCTCAAGGTTACACAGCTAGTCATTTTCATGTGTGGGTGCTAATTTTCTGAGGCGGAACAGATCCCGGGTCCTCCCGACTCCAGGGCCGGCGCTTTTACTCACTGTGCCACCTAGCTGCCCCTCATAATTTTCCTGTTAAATTTTAAATTCCAGATTCTCTCCCTCCCTATCACCTTTCTTCATCCACTGTGAAGGCAAACAATATATCAATTATACATGTGAACTCTTACAAAACATATTTCCATATTAGCATATCACAAAACAAAGTTTAAAAAATAAAACAAGAAAATTATGCTTCAATTTGTACTGAAGAGCTCATCAGTTATCTCACTGGGGGTGGGTAGCATTTTTTCATCCTGAGTTCTTTGGAACTGTCTTGGATCACTGCACTGATCAGAACAGACAAGTCTTTCACCGTTGATTATCATTATAACACGGCTATTACTGTGCACAACGAGCTCCTCATTCTTCTCACTTCACTTTATATCAGTTCACATAGGTGTTGCCACATTTTCCTGAAACCAGCCCCCTCATCATTTCTTATAGCACAATAATACTCCATTACAATAATAAACTATAACTTCTTCAGCCATGCCCCAAGGGATGAGCATCCCCTCAATTTACAATTCTTTGCTACCACAAAAAGGGCCGCTTTAAGTATTTTTTTACATATAGGTCCTTTTTCTTTCCCTGTGATCTCTTTGGGGGTACAGACCTACTAGTGGTATTGCTGGATCAAAGGGTATACACAGTTTTATAGACTATTGGGAATAGTTTCAGATTACTTTCCAAAATGGTTGGACCAGTTCATTATTTCGTTAATAGTTCATTAATGTATGTATTTTCCCTCATCCCCTCCAGCATTTGACGTTTCTGATAGGTATGAGGTGGTACCTAAAAATTATTTTAATTTGCCTTTCTCTAATTAATAATGATTAAGAGCATTTTTATGAATATAGATAGCTTTGATTTATTTTTCTGAAAACTGTCTGTTTATAGCATTTGACTATGATTACTATGCATTTCCCACTATACTATTTTCTTCAGTTTATCCTTCTCACACTCTCTCTTTTTATCCCGCCCCTTTTCAAAAGTCTGTTTTGCTTCTGACCACTGCCTCCCTTAATTCACCATCATTTTTATCACTCCCCTCCCCTTCCCCATCCTACTTCCCCATTGGGTAAGCTATTTCTATACCCAAAGGAGTGTGTGTGTGTGCATGCACACGCATGTGTATGCAAGAATATATATATATATTCTTCCTTCTTTGAACCAGCTCTGATGAGAGTAAGATTCAAGCATTGCCTCTCCATTACAAACATTCTTCCTTACATGCCTCTTTTATGTGAGAAAAATTTCCCCATTCTAGCTCTCCCTCACCCTTCTCCCAGTGTACCCCTCTTCCTCACCCTTTCTTATTTTGTTTTTAGAGATCATCCTAACATAATTGACTCACACTCAAGTCCTCTGTCTATGCAGACTTCTTCTAACTGCCCTACTAATGATAAAGTTCTAAGGAGTTGCATGTATCATCTTCCCATATAGAAATGTAAGCAGTTTAACTTTATTGAGTCTCTTATGATCATTCTTTCATGTTTGCCTTTTTATGCTTCTCTTGAGTCTTGTGTGTGAATGCCAAATTCTCTATTCAGCTTTGGTCTTTTCACCAGGAATGTTTGAAAGTCCTCTATTTCATTAAATATCTATTTTTTTCCCTTGAAGGATTATACTCAGTTTTGCTGGGTAGTTGATTCTTGCCTGTAATACCTATTACTTTGCTTTCCAGAATATCATATTCTAAGTGTTCTAATCCCTTAAGGTAAAAGCTGGTAAATCTTACTTTATCCTGACTGGTTCCATGATATTTGAATTGTTTCTTTCTTCTGCTGCTTGCAATATTTACTCCTTCACCTGGGAACTATGGACTTTGGCTATAAAATTCCTGGGAGTTTTTGTTTTAGGATCTTTTTCAGAAGGTGATTGGTGGATCCTTTCAATTTCTATTTTATCCTCTGGATCTAAGATATTGGGGCAGTTTTCCTTAATAATTTCTTGAAATATGATGTTTAGGCTTTTTTCTAAATCTTGGCTTTGAGGCAGCCAAATAATTCTTAAAATTATCTTTCCTTGATCTTTTTATTTTCCAGATCAATTGTTTATTTTAATGAGATAGTTCATATTTGTTTCTATTTTTCATTCTTTCGACTTTGTTTTATCATTTCTTAATGTCTCATGGGATCATTAGTCCTTGCCCAATTCCATTTTTTTTTAAAGCAATTAGGGTTAAGTAACTTGCTCAAGGTTACATGGCTAGTTATTTATGTGTGGGTGCTAAGTACTGAGGCCGGAACTGATCCTGGGTCATCCCAATTCTGGAGCCAGTGCTCTTACTCGCTGCATCACCTAGCCGCCCCATCTGATTCTAATTTTTAAGGAATTATTTTCTTCAGTGAGTTTTTGTATCTTTTTGTCCATTTGGCCAATTCTGTTTTTTAAGGAGTCCTTTGGTGAATTTTTGTGTTTATTTTACCATTAGGCCAATTCTGTTTTTAAAGGTGTTCTTTTCTTCAGTATTTTTTATACCTTTTTTAAATCAACCTTTTAATTCTCTTTTCATTATTTTCTTGTATCATTCTCATTCCTTTCCCCAATTTTTCCTCTACCACTTTTATCTCTTTCTTTAAGTCTTCCAGGAATTCTTACTGGTCCTAGGTTCAATAAGCATTTTTGAGGCTTTGCTTATAGCTAATTTTACATTGTTGCCTTCTTCAGAGTTTATGTCTTAGTCTTCCTTGCCACTGTAGTAGATTGTTATGGTAAAGCTCTTTTTTTGTTGTTTGATCATTTTCCTAGTCTATTTCTGTACTTTGAATTCTATATTAAAGTTGAGCTCTGCTCACCTGGGAGTGGGAAGGCACTGTGCCAAGTTTTAGGCTTTTTTGTGCTACTGTTTTCAGAGCTAGTTCAGGGGGCCTTCAAGTTTTTGGTGTTCCCAAGATTTTGTTATCCTGGGAAAGGAGTGATCACTGCTTTCCTAGTCTGTGCTCTGGTCTTTACACAGGAAGGGCCTCTGCTCTCCTGCAGCCACAAGCACTCCTCTTGGCCCTGGAACTATGACCAGGTTCTTTGCTCCCTTGTGACTGGTCACTAGTGCTCCTCTCTGCTGTCAAACTGAAACCCAAAACTGCTTATGGGCAATTGAGTTGCAAATCAATTCTAGCTGCACACAGTGTCAGGAAAAGGTCCCTTGTAATCTCTTTCTCTCTTTTTTAGTTGGCAATTGGGGTTAGGTGACTTGCCTAGGGTCACACAGTTAGTAAGTGACTGAGGCCAGATTTTACTTCAGGTACTCCTGACTTTAGGGCTGGTGCTCTATCCATTGCACTACCTAGAGGTACCCCCTGTAATCTCTTTCTAATCAGCTGTCTGACACCCCCAATCCCCACTGTCTCTGGGCTGAGAGCTCCCAAAGCTGCTGCTGCTGTTGTAGCCTCCTCTAAGGCCCACTGCTGATATTCCTGTCCAGCTCTGGGCCCACACCCACTCCAGTGTTACAGATCTTTCCTGTGGACCTCCTGAATTGTCTTAGGCTGCAAAAAATGTCTCTCTCTGAACTTTTTTTTGCCTCTGCCACTCCAAAATTTGATTTGTGGCACTATTTTAAAGTTGTTTGGAGGGGAACATTGGGAGAGTTTGGCTGAGTCTTGGCCTATACTCAACCATCTTGAGTTATAGCATTTTCTAATACTAATTATTATTTTAAAAAATTTCCAAACCTACCAACCAATAAAAAAATTCACCCTAAGTTAACTGTGTACTAGAAACAAGAATGCATCTAAAGCACATAGTAAACTTACCAGGGTCAAATTCATTAGCACAGATTTCAATTAAAACAAAGAATATTTCTTGAAAGTTTATAGTATGAAATTAAAGATGTAGAACCAAGCCTACAATCATATAAAATATGGTAAATTCTTTCTGAAGATCACATAATTTGATTAATCTTTTAAAAATTACCTTTAATTAAATAAACAAAAATTTTAAAATGTTCTTGAAATACCATACAATTACATAAATTTCTGTCTAACAGAATTCTTCTCAACATTTGAGGGGATGACTAATGACATGGCTATAATGAAAGACTTTCCCAAATGTGTGAATACTATGCAAAAAGAAAATACAAAGTTGTTTCAGCATGGGTTTGTTTAATGATTTGCCACAAATTTATCTACTACCTAAAAATACTAAGATCTATAATGTTTTAGCTTTTAAAAATTCCATAGTATAGAGGATTCCATCATAGATTTTAAAGCTATTATGTAACTTAAAGATCAAGTCCCACCACTTTCCATTCTATTGATGTAAACTAGTATATACAGATGATCAAATTTCTCTTTTGAACCCATACATCTTACTTATTGAATACCTGTACTGTAAAGGGTGCTCTTCGCCAGTGGGGAGATGTGGTATCTCAGGTGGGGTTACAAAAACAGTATGTTCACTTTTGAAGGATTCATCCAGTTCTATAAGTCGCATTTCACCATTTTTGTCCATGTCTACCTAAAGAGGTTTAAAAAGAAATACACTAAAAACACATTTTCCTTGGAGGCGAAGGGTTACAAATATCCTAAAAGGCAACAGAAAGATCTATGCCAGACACAAGAAACTGAGGTATCTTACTGAAAGCAGCTTAAATGCTAGAAGTGGCCTAAAAACATTGCCTAGGATGTATATGACCACAGAAGGAATGAGAGATCATGTGAGAGAGAATGTGTGGACAGGCCTGAGATAATTAGTGCCCTCTGAGATTTAGGAAAGCCACTTCAGTACATTGGAAAGCTCCTCAATAAAGGGCTTATTTACATAAAGGTGAACAAGGAATATAGAATGAGAAGTTGAGAAATGAGTATCATCTATATCATTAGAGATAAGTTTCCAATGAATTCAGAGATCCACTGAATACCAAAAGTTCAAAAGTCAACAAGTATTTATTAAGTACTTACAAGGCACCAGGCACTGTGTAAAGGCTAGGGATACAAAGAAAAAGTGAAAACAGTCTCTGTTTTCAAGGAGCTAACATTCTTATAGAAAACACATATGTATATACAAAGATATATGGCAAAGTAGTATAAGGTCATGTTGGGAAGGCACCAGAAGTCAGGGGAAAATGAGAAAGACTTAGTACAGAAGTTGGAGGTGGAGTTGAGTGTTGAAGGAAGCCAGAGATTCTGAAAGGCAGAAATGAGAAGAGAAAGTATTCTAAATATAGGGCACAGCCAGGGTGAAGGTATGGACAATGAAGGATCACGTGTGAGGGACAACAGATGGACCAATATGCCTGAACTACAGAGTGAATAAAGGACAGTAATATGTAGAAAGACTGGAAATATAAGAAGAGACCAGGTTGTGAAGAACTTTCAATGGCTTTTCATGATTTTCTTGCATCACTCTTATTTCTCTTTCCAATTTTTCCTCTACTTCTCTTACTTGATTTTCAAAATCCTTTTTGAGCTCTTCCATGGTCTGTGACTAATTCATATATTTTTTGTAGACTTTTGATGCAGGAGCTTTGTCTTTGTTGTCTTCTTCTGGTTGTATGTTTTTGTTTTTGCTTTTTGTTTTCTTTTTGGAGGGCAATTGGGGTTAAGTAACTTGCCCAAGGTTATATGGCTAGGTTTTTGTTTGTGTGTGTTAAGTGTCTGAGGCCGGATCTGAACTCAGGTCCTTCTGACTCCAAGGCCGGCGCTCTACTCACTGCACCACCTAGCTGCCCCTTGGTTGTATGTTTTGATCTTTGTCACCAAAGTAAGATTCTATAGTCTGACTTTTTTACGCTGTTTGCTCATCTTCCCAGCCAAATACTTGACTTTCTAGTTCTTTGTTAAGGTAGGACTGCTTCCAGTGTGGGTGGGGTTGGGGGTGGGTGTACTGTCCCAGGCTTCTGGGGTTTTGTATCAATTGCTCGATCCCCCACTATCTGTGGGTCCAGAGCTCTGGAAGCGGCCACTGCTGCTGCCACCTCCACCAGGGTTGAATCCCAGCCGGACCACACTCCTCTTTCACCTAGGGCCCACAGTTTTCTCACTGACCTTCTATGCGGTCTTTGGCATTTGTGGGTTGAAAAGCCTGGAAACCATCACAGCTGCCAGTGACTCAGTTCCCTGAGGCCTGCTCCGGCCCTGTCAGTGCTGGCTTGGGCCCCTGTCGGACTGTGCTCTGCTTCCAGCATGGTATGATATACCCTTCCTGTTGACCTTCCAGGTTGTCTTGGGCTGGAGATTTACTTCACTATGTCATTTTGTGAGTTCTGCAGCTCTAGAGTTTGTTTAGAGTTATTGTTTACAGGTATTTGGAGGGGTTTGGGGGAGAGCTCAAGCAAGCCCCTGCTCTTACTCTGCCATTTTGGCTCTGCCCAGAGCTTTCAATGTCAAATGAAGGACTTTGTATTATGTGTTTGAGGTAACAGAGTTAACTAGAATTTATTGAGCAAGTGGGGTCAGATCTACACTTTAGGAAAGTAATTTTGAAAGTTGTAAGGAAGATGGATTGGACTGAGTAGAGACTTGAGGCAGGGAGATTAATTAAGAGGCTATTGTAATAGTCCAGCAGAGAAGGGATGAAGGATTTAACTGGAGGAGTAAACATGTCAATGGACAGAAGGGACGTGACAGAAATGCTGTAGAGATAAAAATAAAAAATATGGAAACTAGCTGGATATGTGTAGGATGCGAGAATGGTCAAGGATGACACAGATTTTGATTTCACAAGATATCTGATTCTAGTTGTAATAAAGGAAATTCAAAAATTTACCTTTCAAAAAATATAAATACTTCAGCTTTTATTGGTAAATCCTAAAGACACAAGACAGTTAGACAGTGCAAATGATTACTCATAAGCAGGTCAACTTTAGTGTACTGTGGGACTCAGATCCATCCTAGGAAATTGGAGGGCTAAGGTAAGTCATATTGTGCAGCTTAAGAAGAAATGAGGAAAAAATAAGAAAGAAAATGTCAAAAAAGGGTTAAAATGAAAATCAAGGACAACTTGTACATCTGTATTAGCCTGACCAAATGAATGTGAGTTCTGGTCTTTTAAAAAAAAATTACCACCTTCATAAGTAGCCAGCTCTCCAAGTTATACTTTCCAATTTTTACTGTAGGCACTATGATCTCTGTTCCCTAGGTTTGCTATTTAAAAAGTGATATCTAACTATTCTTTGTCTCTTAGCCTCCATATCCAGTTAGCTGCCAAGTTTTGTCTCTTACCTCCACAATATTTATTGCATCTGTCCCCTTTTCTCAACTCATGGCCCTAGTTCAGGCCCTCATCACACATATTATAACAGTTTCTTAATTGTTATCTTTGCCTTTAATCTCTCTTCCATACTTCAGCTCAACTTAGATACTACCTCCTTGAGGGCAAGGGCTTGTGCTTCCCTTATGTTTCTGAGACCTAGGACGATGACTTATACATACCAGGGGCTTAATAAAAATTTGTGGGACTGAAATAAACTAGTGCCCATCCAAGTGGTTCCAGAATCAGGATTAGGAGGATTCCCAGATCAAAGACCAGAGTCATAGGCATTCAAGCCAACTTTTATAAGAATTAATAAATGCTTTTTGAATGATTGTCCTACCCTAGAGACTGGTTTAACTCTTCACAATGCTTCATCTGCCAAAATGACATGTTATAATTGCTAAGATTTTATGCTGTAGGTTTAGGTTCAGCATTATTTTAAAACATGTATTTGCCTTTGCAAATTCTCAGGATAGTCCAATAAAAGCTTTATACCTTATTTCAAAATTATAAAAAAAAACCATGAAATATATCCAACATTTCTGTCTTCTGCAAACATAATGACATCTGTGTCTGTCATAGAGAGAGGGAAAAAAAATTCAATGGCCATGTTAGGATAAAATTAAAATGGTTTTCAAAGTCATTTTTATGTTCTCTTCGTATTTTCCATAAGATTTATATCTGCCTTGAAAATGCTCTTTAGAGATGCTTATGGTACTTAAAAGACAGAAATAAAAGTATCAAAATTATAATCATATACATAGCAAGAAAAATGACTTTCTAGGAGGTGTCATAAATGAACCTTTATTAAAGTTTTTCCAATGGTAACATATGGCTGCGAATCTTGAAATATAATCTATAAAGACTTAAAATTGCAGATCACCCAAAGGGTGATGAAGAGAGACATGGTGGGCAAAAAGAAGTTATAGTATATTAACAAAGAGGAGTCATGTGTAAGAAGTAGCATAAAAGTTATCATCAAAGAGATGCATGACTGAAAAAGGAAAAGGGCTGGTTATATAGTAAGAAACAAGGGTTTGATAACTTTTGTGCTCCAGGGATACCCTCATAATGTTAACAACCTAGCATATTGGGTGGACCTTGTAGGGGCCTGAAGGGATGATGCCTTCAAGCACCACAAGATGAAAAGGCAAATGTACATGTGTTTGACTCTATTTAAAGGGGGAAGATTTCCCAACCTGTTATTAAGTTTAGATCTCACTGAAAGTACCAAAGAATCATACCTGCTTAATACGTCAAGGTCCTGCAGTTTTACTGGTCTAGGTACTCCCTCCACTGACACTGACATTAATTCCTCTTAAAATTTAGTAGATTGTCTTCAAGAGTTGTAACTGAAAAATTTACCTTGTGGCAGGTTTTTACCTTCTCTATCTGTCCCTTCCCCCAAAAATCCCTTTAAAATTGGTCATTTTCTCTTTATAATGTCAAAAGGCAGAAAGAAATAATAAAAGTTTCCAACTAGACTCCAGGTATACCACAAGGATCTAGTACCTATTTCTGATAGAGAAAGAAAGGAAGAAGGAAATGACAAGATAAGAATCTGGTCACTTGGATTTCTTTTTAACTCAGAGCTGACTCAACTGAGGAACTACCTCCCTTCCCCAAATTCCTCAAAATCACAAGATTTCGATTAGGAATGGATATAAAGATCATCTAGTTCACCCCTCTCCAAAACACACATGCACATTTACACACACGCGCACACACATATACACACTTTTACAGAAGAAGAACTGGAATTTGAAAGAAGTTAATTGTCTTATCAAAGGTCACACGAATAATAAGTTACTTATCACTTTGGTCCTCTGACTCCCAAATCAGCACAGTCAGCAACTTTTTAAAAAGTCTAATATCTTAGGACCAATGATAATAGAATTAATAAATTTCTTAACTCTACTTTATTTGTACCTTATATCACAATTTCTTCAAGGTACTATTTATGGCACTGAGCACAGAATCCATGAGGTGAAATTAAGACATAAATAGAGACAACACAGCATCCTATTTTCATCCTTTTGAGAATGTAAATTCTCCTTAATTCTAGGTATCAAATTAGTTCTCCTGAAATTAACATGAAGGCTACCCAGAAAAAAAGTCACTAGAATATATTCTGGCTTGTGTGACAGTGAAAACAATATCTTTTATAATATAAACAAAACTATTTAGATTTGTAATTAATGAAAAACTCCATAACTTGATGAGTTATAATTATTTTTGAAGGAGAATTGTTGAAAAGCTTAAATATAATTTTATTCCATATTACATAAATAATCTTTCTTTTCAACCTAGAATTAAAATAATAATTTAAGCCATATTTCAGTCTTAAAAATTTATATGTAAATAGTAATATATAGATTTCAAAAGAATTTTTTTTCGACTTCTGAGGCCAGACAGTCATCAAGCAATCACTCCAATAATCTTTTGCATTAATTTCTGTTGAGTGAACAGCAGGTGACCTACTTTCATGAAAACCTAGTCAACTAGTGCATTAATTATATAGTACATTAATGTCCCAGATCATGATGTCTCAAGTTCTTAGCAACATGACAAGCCTTGTGTTTCTTACAATTTTAATTAGAATTATTTTTTAGCCACATGATACTACAACATGGATGAATAACACATCTAATGTTAGCTGAAACTTAGTATTTGTAACCAAGATACCCACCATAGCCCAGAAATATAATGAAACTGTAGATTTCAGTCTGTGCTAAGAACTGTATATGTAATAGTAAACAGTTTTGTGTACTACTACTGCTACTGCTACTGCTACTTACTACTACCTCCCACCACCCAGCCTCCACCATGAATGCTATTACTAAGTATTATCTGTTTTCTCACAAGTTAAAGAAGCATATTAACAACAACACTGTAATTTATTTTTCCTTCCTTGTGAGTTGGCTGGCTAAGGTCTGAAAAAGATTCCATTTAAAGTAATAGATTATAACTCTACACCCAACAATTTGTCTCATAAATATATGCCATTGTTCACAAAGGAGAACAAGGTAAAGATTAGCTGGCTAATATCTGAAACAATTTAAAGTTCACATTCTATTGATAACAGGAATATCATCTCTATGTAACTAGCACACATTTGTTCCTATAGAAAAGATTTAAGGAAAATATGGTGATTAGGTTTCCAGATAAGGTCACAAAAAATCACTTAACCTGTAACATAATACTATTTCAATGATACGATGTAACTATGGGAAAACTCATTGAGTTCCAGCTAGAGATTAGTACAAACATCTCCCTTATCTGACTATATTTGGGGGTAGTAGAGATATACTTGGGAAACAGTTACTTGCTAACTTTTTTTTTTACATTTGCACAAGAGGAGGTATTTCTCTACAATTTTATGGGTAAAAGAAGGCACCTCTCTAAGTCCATTCATTCTTTAGATTTCTAAATTGGGGAACAAAAGAAAGTTGTCATCATGAGGAATAGTGACAACAAATGATCTTGTCAATTGTTCATATATTTACGACATATGTAAGTTCATTGTGCATAAGTTTGGAACTGTTTGAAATAAGACTTTATTATGCAAAATGAGCTTCATAGAATACTTTGCTATAAGACACTTAAAAATGTTCAAGACACTGTCCCAAAAGTCTTAGTGCAGTTTAAAGTTAATGAAATGTAAAATTATACCAAGACTTTTGGGACACTCTATATTTGTACTTTAATTATAATTCCAATTATAGCTCTTGAAAAATGAACCATTAAAAAAATAAAACAAAACAAAAAGAGATTCCCCTTCATTTTTCCACTCCAAAACCAATTACAGTTAGTCACAATGAATTCCTTATTCATGGAAATGTGTTTTTAGGTGACCTTTATAAATGTCTCAGATACAGATTACTACATGTAGAATCAAATCTACAGAGAAACCATTTCTACAGAAAACCCCCAACCATTATGGTTATACCACAGAAATGTATCAAAATATTATAACAATAAAGCTTTACTGCACAGTTAAGTAAGCCTATAGACTACATTTCCAATGTGTCTTACAACTTAATGGAATCGAGATTTTTTTGATGGAAACAGGTATGCATTTCACCACTTCAGTCATCTTTGACTATTAAATAGAGCAGCTAAGTTCTAAAATAATATAACCCAAAGTAATACTCTTTATTTTTTAAGGTGATGAACACAGACTACCCCTGTGTGTATGAGACTTGTTGATTTGACAAAACAATACAATTGGAGTTCTCTATTTTAAAAGGAATTTCAAACTTAGTAATATTCAAAGCCCTAAGACTTCCAATTGTAATAGAAAGTCAGGACCTGCCATTATTAGCTATGCAATGCTGGGCAAATCACTTCACCACTTTAGGTTTCAGCTTCTTTTGTAAAATGAGGGGGTTGGACTAGATGGTCTCTAAAGTCCTTCCTAACTCTAATCTGTGATGCTATGAAATTTAAGGAATGCTCAGTTAGAAAACAATATATGATACATCACATTAGTCAGTAACAGGGCAAGTGAAAGTTGGCATTATAATTGTTAATCAATGCAAATAAATAGAAAAAAAGGAAAAAAGGAAAAAATCTTGGGTGCTTTAATCAGGTAATTCTCAGCATGAAATGAATTACTGTGAACTGAATGGAAGAGGACAGGATAGGAAGAAAATCTGAAATTCAGTGGAAAGCTCTCAAACACTGCTAGCACACTACCTACTACAATACAAGATGCCATGGTGCCAGCTACTATTTGAACTATTATTGAGCAAGATTTCATTTCTATTTATTAGTGGACTTTCTCTTAAGAACAATTTTTATCATGAGAAGTCAATGACAAAACTGAATTCATTCAAATCTGTTTTAAAATCATCTTCACTGAAATTTCTTTTCTACAATTCACATTGTCCCAACATAATGACTTTATTTCAAACAAAACAAGCACAGGTTACTTTATATACTGGCAGTGGTTTTTTTTTTTTTTAATTCATGAGGTTCATTATTACAACCCAGAATAAAGCTCATCTGTAGAAGAAGGGTTCATAACAGTAATACTTACTTTGTCTACACAATCATCAAAAAATGCCAGGCTTGCATCTTTGTCACTAACAAAGGAACATTCCTCAATGAATCGAATAAACATTTGTGTTTTGGTCATCATGCTGTAGAATTTTTGATGGGACCGGTCCCGGCTTTTTAAGAACCCTATTAACAAGCATATAAACTATCAGAATGCAGCTTGTATAATTTATAAGTAATAAACAGTTAAATATGAAGAGACAGAGAACTTCTTACTCATATTACTTTCTCAAATTACTTTATTTAATTTCTTTTATGTTGTTTTTCAAAAGACAAGAACTTTTCCTCTCTAAAATTCCTTTTTCACATATATCTTCTAGAAGTAGTATGGCATGGTGGATAGGGGGCCAGTCTTGGTGTTAGGAAGACCTGTGTTCAAATCTTGCTCCTGAAACATACTAACTCTATACATTTGGAAAAGTAATTAAACCTCTCAGTACCCCCACAAAACTCTAACAAAATTTGCAATGAGTTGAGATCTACCTAGAGGGAAATTTCACAGCAAGAGTTCCCCTTGCCAAGGAAATCATAGTTCTATCCCAAAAAAAAGGTTTAAAATTATAAAGCAAGTGAAGTCTATATTTTTTACAATTTTTATTTTAAATATTAAACACAAAAATTTTATGTACAATATCTCACTATTTAAACTATTCCCTTTGCCTGTTTTTATTAATTTGTGTACAATCAATAGATTTGAGGGAGTTAAGAATTAACCTTAAAGAAATTAATTAAATATGGAATGGTTAAAAGTATCCACTGAAAAAGTCCTTTATTCACATAATTCACTTGCTAAAGAGCCAAAACTATTAGATGGTAAAATGGAATCACTCACCTTGTAGCTCAAAAAGGGAACTTGCATCTGTGGCTGTCTCAGATGGGGCTTGTGTTATTGGCCTTAAGTATGACCTGTAACCTTTTAATATAGAGGCCATGAAACCTAAAAATGCTTCCTGGATTTCCATATCTATCAAATGTAATCTTTTTCCTGAGTTAAAATCATAGTCATTCATTGCTAGATCCATTAATTCATCTTCTCTGGGTCTCTGTTGTACTGTAAAGAAATACAGTGTTGGTGTTTCCTTCATAATGACAGCAAATATTTTTCTCAATGATAAATGGAAGATAACAGTTCATATACAATTCCACTGGCTGAAGAGTCAGTTTCATATGCCTATACCATGAAATTTTTAAGGTGTGCTTTTCTCTTTTTTTCACCTCCTATTGGGTATATCTTACTCATACAATATGAAAATGACATTTGTTTACCTTAATAATCTTTGGTAAAGTTTTTCTAGTTCTCTATCCCTGATGATTTTAAAAGTCAATTTCTTGTCCCACATTATATATTTTATTGACTCTCATATATACATTATATTTCATATAAATCACAGTATTCCTTTAAGGCTTTTAAGGAGGGCTATCACTAAAGTACCAGGATTCAAACAAAGAAATGACAGTTTAATCCCTTTATCATCATCTCTGGAACACTTCCAGGGCACATCTTTACTCATTCCTTTTATAGAAACCCTCCATGTGCTAAATCAATTTCCATCTTGATTAATGTAATTATGCTTTTGGCAAATATCTATTTTCTAAACATTTGAAACTTTATAATGCAGCTGCAAGATTCACTGAATCAAAAGCATATGGTGTAATTCCTACACTATATACTGCAACTATTATTTCCTAATCTAATTTTAAAATACATTTTCTCAGATCTTCAAAACTTGTTTTTTGTATTTATATCTCTCTACTTATAAGTAAAGTCTAGAAAGGTGAACCCTTGTTTTTTATTCCAGGCATTTTAGTAAAAGAGAATGTAGGAAGATAATTTTAAAAGATTCCTTCCTGTTTTATCATTCAATAATTCTTTTCAATATGGCAGGAGTGTGAGCAAAAATGCTCACTTTATTATTTGCTTCATTCTCTACCCTAAATTTTGTTTAATACCCAAGATATGGACACTTTCCTCTACTGTACTTCAAATGCCAAATTGGGGGAAAAGGTTCATTAAAGGGCAAGGTAAGTAAAGAATTTCATATTAGTCTAAAGAGATAAAAGATAACGGAAAGGGTAACAAATCCACACCCTCTATCTTAACTTATCTACTTACGTTTTGCTAGTTGCTGGTGCAAGTTATTCAATGTGTTCATCAGATTTTTGCATGGTTTCTTTGGAAGTATTTTCCAGGCTATATTCTTCTTATCTCCAGTTCTGAAATTTAAAAGCAACAATAATATATTTACCAGATGGAATTATTTTTATAAAGTTACACTCCTATTATGTGAGAAAAAGGAAAAAGAGAAAGCACATGGTGGTAACAAATAAAATGCAAAGCATACAACACTTTTGGAGGGAAAGGAGAAAAACACTATAGTGGTGGTTTTTGGTATCTGGTATTTTAAAACTAAGTTAATGAACATGAGAGTCTTTATTTTATACATATCTATACTCTGGTATCTTGTATATAGCTCCATGATGATAGTAAGTTCTCAATAGATATTTGTTAGGAATTATGCTGACACTACCAGGGCAATAAATAGATATGAATATCTTCAAACTAGTTAAACTGGAACCATTTAAAAATACTCTAACTCAATTAAAGTGAATTTTAGTCATGGAAACAATAAAGTGACCTTATTAAAAATTAATCTCTCCCACAAAGTGGTTCAACATAGCACAAACTCCAAAAGAACAATGTAACTAAGTTTCAAATATACCTTATATCCTAGCAATTTACCTAATCAAAACTATTTCTTTGATATGTGAAATAATGCTTTAAGATAGGCTGCCTGTTTTTGTGAGACTCAATGTGGGGGGTGTGAGGGACATGATTTACACATGATTTAAAAAACAGTCAAGTCAGGTAGTACCACATTATGAAGAAAGATGAGAAAAGCTGCTATAAGGTCTTTCTCAAAAGCCCCAGTGACTCAATTCCCAGGGCAGTAAATAGGTAGAGAAAACTGCCTGTTTACTGTCATCTTTAATTACAAAGAGTTAGCAATGAAAGTTAATAATCAGAGTAAGAAAGAATAGAGGATCATAGACCCTAGAAGTATGGAGGGAAAGAGGAATACTGCAGTAACCTACAGAATATGCCCTTGGCTTGTGTTTTTGTCCCTGCTAAAAACACAATGTATTTTATGTATATATTGCTTTCCATACTAGAAGAGAAAGGTGAAAGGGGTAGAGGAACATCGCTTCACTCTCCAATTAACAGGGAGAATCCAGTGGTTCTAAAAGAAGAGAAAGATGAAAAGGAATCTGAAGAGACAGAAGAATCCTAACTTGGGGATGGCAAAGTATTTTGGGGGATGGCAAAAAGAAAAAAGGGGGGAAAGGACCACTGAATACCTGAAACTCAGTATTTGGATTAAGTATAGCTTCTTCCTTATAAGTAAATAATTTCTGTACTTCAAGGAATGATGATGTAGATATTACAGGTGCCACCAGGAGAAAGATCATTCAGGAATAGAAAGACAAAATAATAGAGGCTACCCTACTCCTTTGCAGTACTAAAGAGGCTATATGTAAAACTGATATAAAGACAGCTTTGAAGACATGAGATCTTCCTAGAACATGCATTCATGAGGTGACCAAAAGCCTCTTGAGCTTTATCTAACCTGATCACAGGTCACAGTTTTAGAACTGGAAGAAGCCAGAGATCTTCTGGTCTAAACCCTTCATTTCACAGAGGAAGAAACGGGCTCAAAAAGGAGAAGAGATTTGCTCAAAATTACCAAAAGGCAAAATGTCAGAGCAAAGGTGCAAATCCAGTCTTCCTGACTACATCCAGTCTTCTTTACATCCCACCAGGCTGCTTCTGGTACTTCACACAGAGGCAAATGACACTGTTAGAAGGAAACTGAAAATGATCACTAAGCATAAGAAGTCCTGGGAAAGAAACTGAAGACCTTAGGATCACAGTTAGTGTTCCCATAACTCCTGCTGATTAAAAGTAAGAGCTTCAAAATAAAGAAAAAGCAGATTTAAGAAGCAAACAACTAATTAAGGACATGATGGCTGAATACAGAAGTTGCTTGGGAACAGGTCAGGGATGAAGTACATTTTATGAGGGGTAGTAAAAATAAATTTGACTGGGAAGTTGGGCATATTTTATTTTCTCAGTAAAATGTAAACTCCTTGAAGGCAGGGACTATTTCATTTTTGTCTCTGTAGTTGTAGTGCCTAACAATGTTTTATATATACTGTGTATTTAATAAATACTCATTGAAGTAAAGCTCTCACCAACTGCCACAATTCAATTATGCACATGACATGCAAATCTATGTGAATTGTACCTTAGTTCCACTGGTTAATAACTATCTCCACTCACATGTCCTCTCAAATTTAATATGTCAAAAATGGAACTTGTTTTCCTCTATAATCCTATCCCTTCTCCAAATTTCCCTTCCTCTGTTGAAGATGCCACTATCCTTCAAGATACCAAGTTTATAAGCTCAGTCAGCCTTGACAATTCTGTCTTCAGGCCAACATCCCAGTTCAATATCCAAACTGGTCAGCATAATTATAATTTCTCTCTATGTTTCCTATTTCTTCTCCAATCTATCCTCCTCAGATCTGCCAGTTATCTTCTAAATACAACAAGGTTGATCAAGTTACTATATCTTCAAAAACTTTCAATGGTTCCCTGCTGACTAGAGGATAAAATGCCAGCTCTGCAGCCTTGGTACTACCACCTACCATTGGCTTAACATCTATCCTGTAGCAATTCTCCCCAGACCACTCAACCTAATGAGAATATCCTAAGTGAATCAATGTGCTCAATTTTGGAACCATAGCCCTGCGTCAGTGCTATCCTGACTCATAAGTCAGACAATATGATACCCATGGCTCAATACATTTATCTTGTTCCAGACCACGCTTCACATTTCATTCCACCACCCACCCTAGTCATCTCCTTGTCATCTGCCCCACTGACAAGCATGCATACCCTGAGGTACTCCTCTACCCTCACTTTCCACCTTTTGCTCTGGAAACAGTTATAAAACCAATACTACCGCTGCTCCTGGAAAGGGCATGTCAGTTGGCTCATGAGATCCAAGTCATGATATCCAAGGAAACATTACCCTGAGTACCAAAAGAATCAATTGATGTGATTTTTAAGCTATTGTAAGTGATCTGTGAAAAATCACAGAAAGTCGGAAAGGTACTACAAAACTGGAAACAGATAAATGTTATCCCAATTTTAATAAAGGAGAAGAAAGGGGAATGTTTAAATTATATTCCTGCGGGCTTGACCACAACAAAAATCTTCAAACATACTATTAAAGAAAGAATTTGTGAGCATTTAAAAAAAGAAGTAGAGATGACTAAGAGTCAGTATCATCAAAAGCAAATATTGACAGATTAATTTCCTTTTTTTCGTTAGAGTTATTAGACTACTGAATCAAAGGAATGTCACAATCATAGTTTATCTGATGAAGTTTCTCATGACATCCTTGTGGATGAGGTGGAAAGATGTGGGCTGGATAATATCACAGTCAGGTGAATTTAAAATATTTAAATGACTGGACCCTAATAGTAGTGATTAATGGATTGAAATAATGCTCAGAGACAAGTCTTAAGCTAGCCCTGATTCTGTACTAGTTAATATTTTTTATCAATGACTTTCATAATGCTGAACTTAATAAATGTGCAGATGACACAAAAGTTGAGGTGGGATTGAGAGAGAAACCTGGTTCTAGGCCAGACAAGGTAAAAGGTTACCACCTCTCAGAACCCAGGGTGGTTCTAGGGGTAGAGTCCAAGTTTCCAGTGTGGAGAGGGTAGAGATAATGTCTAGAATGGAGTGAAAAGTTTTGGAGATCATGGTTGGGAAGTGAACTGGAGAACTAGTTCTGGGCAGAAATAAAGAAGATAGAGCACACCTATGAGAGATCGGGGGTTTTGATTATTTCCCTTGATATTCTAGATCAGGAGTTTTAAAATCTTTTTTGTATCAAGGACTCTGTCAGCAGCCCTTAGTGAAGCCTATGAAGCCTTCTTCAAATATTGTTTTTAAATGCATATAATAAGATACAAAGGAATACAAACGAAATCAATTATTTTGAAATAGCTGTCAAAATCATCATCAACAAATTCAATGATCCTTAAAGAAAGTTTGTGAGCATTTAAAAAGAGAAGTAGAGATGACTAAGAGTCAGTACCATCAAAAGACCTTTGGTTTTTTGTTTTTTTTTTTTTTAAGCAATTGGGGTTAAGTAACTTGCTCAAGGTTACACGGCCAGTCATTATTTATGTGTGGGTGCTCATTTTCTGAGGCCAGATCCGATCCTGGGTCATCCCAACTCCAGGGCCAATGCTCTTACTCACTGAGCCACCTGGCCCTTTGTTTTTTTAAATGAATCTTGTAACTATTTTGTCTAGCTCTAAAAGTACTGTCTTGGTAGTTGGATTAACATAGCACTAAATATATGAATTAATTTAGTATAATTATACTGGAATGGCCCAAACATGAGTAATGAATATACCTTAAATTATTTTTTACTTCTTTAAAGAATATTTTATTTTATAATTATATATGTAGATATATCTGTTTTGAGTCTTCCTTAGATTAACTCCCAGATATTTTATGCATTTTGTTATTTTTGAATAAGATTTCCCTTTCTATTATCTCTTCCTAAATGTTGTTATTACTACATAAGATTCGATGTTCATTCAGATACTTCGATGAAGCTATTAATTGACTCAACTTCTTTGCTGTTTCTCTGGAATTTTCCAAGTAAATCATCATGTCATCAGCAAATAGTACTTTTAATCTTATTTTTAAAAAATGTCTCTTTGCCTTGCTTTATTAAGTTTCTGGTTTTATTTTATTTTCAGCATAAATGAATGTTGTACTTTGCCAAAAGTCTTTTCTATGTTTGTTGGTGTAATCATGTAGTTTGGGATATTTTCGTTTTTAATGACTAATTATATTATTTTTTTTATGTTGAGCTATCCTTACATCGCTGATATAAATCCAACTTGGTCACAGTGAATATTTTTGGATGGATTGCTATAGTCAGTTCACTAGGATTTTATTAAAAAATTTTAAAACAACATTAACGATAATGGTTTAGAGTTCTCTTTCTTTGATTTAGCCTTTGCTGGCTTATTAGGTTTTAGGATATTTATCACACAAACTGAATTTCATGGTATGTTTTTTTTCCCAAATTGTTGAGAATAATTCCTATAGTATAAATATTAATTGCTCTTTAAACATACAAAAGAATTTAATTGTAAATCCATATGGACCAGGATTTTTTCTTTTGGTATTTCCCTTATAGTTGCTTCCATTTCATTCTTCTGAGACTGTACTATTTAGGAATTCTATTTCATAATGTTTTGATTTAGGTAATTTACATTTTGGCAGCTAATTTTCATTTAAAAAAATCAAAATACCAGTTTTTCTGGTATAAATTTGTGTATGGTAGCTTCTAATAATTCTTCTCCTGTTTTCTGTGATTTCACCTTGTTTATTTTGGTAATTTGATTTTTCCTTTCTTTTTATTCAAGTTAGCTAAAGATTTAGCAATTTTATTAGCTTTTTTCAAAGAACCAGCATTTAGTTGTATTAATTCCACATTCTTATTGTTTTTCATTTTATCTATTTCCACTCTAATTTTCTAGACTTCCTCTTCTTTGACTACTGTAGCTTATGTAATTTTTTTAATTTAAAAATTGCATATTTCATCCATTAAGTCTTTCTTTTTCTACTTTGTTATTGTATGTTTTCAGAGATATAATTTCTCTTCTCAGGAGGAATTTAGTTGAAACCCAGAAATTATGTACACTGTCCCACTGTTGTCATAATTTTCACATTATTACTGTTTCTCTGATTTTTTTCTTTGACCCACTCATTCTGAACATCATCATTAACTGTTCTTTTAGGTTTGTATATTTTGCTATTGTTCTATTTTTATTGTGGTATGGTATTAAAAGGTTGTGTTTGTTATTTATCCTTTTTTACAGTTACTTAGAATTTTCTGTGCTTTCACATATGATTTACTTTTGTAAAGGTACTATGTGATTCTAAGAAATATGTATGTAATATAATGGAAAATACGTAACATTCCTATGCAAAATATGCCATAAGTCTTTAAGTTTTTAATTATCTAAGTTTGTTCAGTTCAATATTTTCTTTTCTGTTTACCATTATGTTACATTTTTCTACAATTCTAGTTGTTATTAACTACACAGATGTCTTTGGATATGTCACTTAACTCCTTTGGGCCTCAGTTTCTTCACTCCTAAAATGAGGCCACTGTACTAGATAATCTCTTTGCCCCCTTAGGATTCTATGAAACATGAGAATACTTTGAAATAAAAATATAAGCTCTCTTTCAAATAAGAATTAAACTTTTAAAATAAGTCCCTCTAAAACAATTCCAGTTCTACATCCAATTTTACAGATTATCTTATGTCTCTTTTTTATCAATGATACTTAACAATAATTCCAACTCCTGGCACTTAGTAAGTATCTAATAAATACTTATTGATTGCTTGACTTGTTTTTCTTCATATGACTCATCAAAGAGCACAGGTTATCCAGGATCCAGAAGAGTGTGTTATTAGAGTACTAGCTCTAATGCAAGACTAGAGCTCAATAGAGATGAGGGGTAGATATGAGGTTTGGTGATCATATCCATAAAGATGATAGCTGAATCCATTACAACAGATGATAAAGAGAGTGTGGAGAGGACAGGGTCCTGGTATGAAGCCCTGAGGTACACCTACACACAGGAGAGAGGATATGGATGATGCTCTTGCAAAAGAGTTCCAAAAGGATTGGTCAATCAATCAACAAACATTTATTAAACTCTTATTATTCGCCAAGAACTGCAAGCACAACAGAGCAGAGTCACAAAAATCCAGGGAGAAAAGAGGATAAATAATGATGGTACGATAAACAAAATCAAGTGATACAAAAATTTCAAGAAGAATAAGGAGAAAAATGAAAAGGACCATAATGAAGACAGTTGCAACTTATATGTCATGTTATTTGACAGAGAAGTAAAGTCCTATGGAAAATTTGACAAGATTCTTCAAACCAAGGCAACACAAACCTTAATAATACCTGATAACTTCAAAATGAAAATATGCATGGGGACAATGGTGAAAACTATGTTGGAAAGTATGGTTCTAAATAAAGAAGTGAAAGATGCCCAAGGTTTGTAGATTAGTCAAAAATAGAATTTGGAACTAAAAATTTTTTAAAAAACGAATGTCAAAAATTGACTTCACATGTAATTGAGAAAAATATTATTTGAAAAAAGATTATTCAGAAGCCTGATGCTGGTACATCATGGATATTTTCTTCAAGAAGAAAGGAAGAAAATAATAGAGTCAGAAAGTACTAAACATGGTGAGCACCAAAACTCAATACAAAAAAAAAAGAAACATTATCTTAGCAAATAAGAAATAACTGGTTACTAAAATGGTGTCCATTTCAGAATTAGCTTTTTGTGTGACATCAGGTCATTGCCTGACTAGACCAAAGGTCAAAATCTGTATCAACATAGAAAAAACTATAATCATTAGAAGATAGTAAATGAAACTACAATAGCTCCAATCCAACCTATTAATTATAAAAGCTACTGATGCTGAAAAATGGAGAAAAGTATCAGCAATGATACAGATTACTACTATTTCTTAGAGGTTTTTCATGAAGAAGTGAGTTAATAAAGAAACTATCTCAGCCAGTGATCATCTTGCCAAGCAGAAAAAAATGGCAGCCAAGACCAATACTATATAAATTATAATATAAAATTTATAATATAAAATTTATATTATAATATATAATTTATAATATAAATTATAATATAATATATAATTTATAATATAAATTATAATACAAACATATTATGATTTATAATATATATAATTTATAATATAAATTATAATATAAACATATTATGATTTATAATATAAATATGTTATAATTTATAATATAAAATCATCTTCAGAAGATTGTGGTAGAAAATGGTGAAAGATTGAGAAAAATATTTCCTCACAAAACAGTAAAAAAAGTTAGGAAAGAGAAATTCAACCTTATGAAAGCTTTAGTGTGAGACCTATCAGAATACTGCCTTGGGAGCTTTCTTCTCTACCACAGGGGCTGGAAGTAGAGATGGTACTCCATTTGTTTCCAGAGGTCCTGCTGTAAAAGTCTTATCAAGGGAACTTTCCCTTGACATAGGAGATTATTTTTAAGTAATTGAAGAAAATGATTTTTAAATAATTGAAAAGTAGATTTAAATTTAGGATTAACTTTTCTTTCATGGTTCTGGCTTTGTATTCAAGTATTTTGATCCAAAGAAAAAGGTGATACAGTAGACCCTGTACAGTTCTGTTTCATGTGTTATATTTTCTTACTGAAAAATTTCCCACGAAACATGTGCATAAATATGTATAAAATTCTACTTAGATCTGATAATGTTTTCATAACTACCTCTACTTCTCCTCTATTTTCCCTCTAAAACTAGACAGGAAGATACTAAGCATCTGCATCCTTATCTTCTAACAACCTTTTGCTAACTTCATCAGTATTTGATTTTCACTTCCTACTTCACAAAGGACAAGTGACTCACCCAGGGTTATACAATAATAGGAATTAAAAAAAATTTTTTAAAGCAATTGGGGTTAAGTAACTTGCTCAAGGTTACACGGCCAGTCATTACTTATGTGTGGGTGCTCATTTTCAGAGGCCAGATCTGATCCCAGGTCATCCAAACCCCGGGGGCCGGCACTCTTACTGCACCACCTAGCCGCCCCAGGAATTTTTTTTTAGAATATAGTTATGCTCATCATTGGATTACAGAGCTAGAAAAGAACTTATAAATCATGTAATCCAACTCCTTCATTTTGGACTTAAGAAAAGTGAAGTCAGGGGTGGCTAGGTGGCGCAGTGAGTAGAGCACCGGCCCTGGAGTCAGAAGGACCTGAGTTCGGAGCCGGACTCCGACACTTAATCCACACAAACAAAAACCTAGCCTTGTGACCTTGGGCAAGTTACTTAACTCCAATTGCCCTAAAAGGAGCGGCTAGGTGGCGCAGTGAGTAAGAGCTAATACCCAGGTGTCTAATACCTGACATATTTCTGGATCAAAAGATAAATCACCTCCACAGCATCCAGTATTTAGCACAAAAACAAATCCCACTAATGGCTCTTCCAGGTCTATCTTTGATGAATCTCAAAGGCCACTTAAGAACCCAGTCCATGCATGAGTCCTGTTGCAAACTCATGATCAGCCTGTCACTGGGGCAATGTACCCACAGCAAGAGCTATATCTTACAAAACTACGTTCTTCTTTCAGCAATTCATTCAAGCTGATATTTTGCTTTAAGAGAGGTTCTATATCTTTATAAACATCAGAGAGGGAGAAGAGAGACATTACTGGCAACTGATGTAAAAGGCAGAATTTCATTTAATATTTCCTTTTCTCTTAAATTTCTGACTTGGGATTTAAATGCTTTTGATTCAAGGGAAAAGAGAGCTGCTAATCACTGCTCAAACTTTGCACAGCAAGGACATGGACCAGGAGGGATGAAAGCCCATTTATCCTATGTAAAGTAAAAGGGAGATAAAATACAAAGGTATCAAAGATAGAGCTACACAAGGAGTATTAAGGGAGTGTTGAGTGATGCTTAACTTCTCTCACTCGAATCAGTAAGAAAGAGTTTTCTACTCTTTTAGTTTTCTCTGTAAAAGATAAGGCGGAGTCTACTCACAATAAGCTCTTCTGGAAGTAACATTAGAACGTCAAAGTTGAAAGATAAAAGAGTGAGTGAGAAAAAGAAATATACAGGCAACATTTTTATTTTAAATTTCTTCTCAAAATGTGTGAGGGAAAATACACAAAGCAGAAAAAGTGTCTAAAATACTGCCAACTAGCCAATGATTAAAACATTTTATGAGAAGCTATAACTAGTTATGAATAAGTATAAAATTCACTCACGCTTGCTTCTGGGAAGTCTTTGAATCATTACTTAACCAAAATATGTTTTCATGCCTAAATTTTTTTCTATACTTCTCAGTTATTCCATGGAGTTGAAGTTTTATTGCTTGAAAACTGGCATTAATGTTAAATGAAAAGCATCAGAGTTAATTTAAGGTACCAAAGTCTTAGAAAATTTATTAAATCTAGGTGCCTGTTAATAAATAGAAGCATATGATCACATTTTACATATGTAAGTTATAAAAGCTATACCACTTATTGTGTTTCACAAATCAACTAAGAAAAGGAATTATCTTTAATGTAGAGTATGTGAGCAGGTAATGTGTTTTCTCTCTTTCTAAGAGATGTCTTCAGTCACTTCAGTCAGGACAATCGTACTACTTATAGGAAGAGTACAAAGACTGTGACTGGGAGCAGCCTGAAGACATCTTCCTATACAAAGGTATAAAACATGCTCCTGCTGTAGCATAACTATCTTCTTCCTCTCTCTTGAACAGCTTAAATATGATCAAAATTTAAACAAAGGAATTTTTCAAGGACAAACAAAACAAAACAAGGAAATTATAAAGTGAAATAAGACTCAACAACCACTTAAACACGATAGTATTAAGAACAAATAGTATTCTCACATAGAGGAAGCAAACATTGCCATTCTCTTTGTAAGAAACTAAACTCTTCAACTGGATTCAAAGTAAGTTCTAGATTACACCTATGATTTCAACAATAATTTATTATTTGCTTTGAGGGGAAATTTTAACTTTCTTTTTCTTAATTCCAACTTTTCTTCTTCCATCTTTCAAAAAATGGATAAGGTTACATATTTAAAGAGCTGTTGCAGGGAGAGTTCATTTTCTTGAAAATGTAGATAAAGACGATTCAAAGATAACAGATCTTAATATAGGTAGAAAATACATCTTAAAGAACCATAGTTAATGTTCATGAAATAAATACTTACACCTACAAAGCCAGATTCAGAAGAACTCATTAAGATATACTTACTGAGAAATGGTGTTGGTATCTAGGTCAACACAACTAACATCTGGTGGTGGATCATAGAGATCAAAGTATCTTGAATCAATCCCTACTATGAATGGACATGGTGCACTCAAAACATCTGCTAAAGCCAATGGGCAAAGAGGAACATATGGGCACGGCCAGTGGAAAGGAAATATCATCTTTGAATAAATAACAGATAAAAGAAAATTTAGCTGTTTACAATAGAAGCGAATAACATAAACATATTATCTTTTAATCACACATTCAATCTTCAACATTTGATAAAGGATGACACATATCAGAGCTAACATCTATTACATCTGGTACAATCCTACTCTGATGCCTCCATATGCTATGTATTACAAGTTCTGGTAGGTACGCCCAAGCAGGGAAGGCTTTAAATATGGGTATAGTATTAAACTTGGTTGTCATCCAAGGTCTAAGTTAGCTAAGTCAAAAAGGCTCCTCCTCAGAAGGAGGGTGCCACCAGAGGATGATTTTCAGCCACTGAAGCCCATGACTGGTTAACTAAAGTAGGGATGGTTTGTGATCTACATGAATGAGCAGCCACATAGGTAGAAATCAATGATCTTCTGAAGCATCTTTGTATAATAATCAATACATTAAAATAAATCTAAAAATTTTCAAAAACATTAAAATTAAAAGATTAACCAAATTTTTCCATTAATTGAATTAAAACATTAACGTTTTTAAAATTAAAAAAATTCCCCCTTTATTTTCACAGAATGTGAATTGGAAGGGACCTCAGAAATGATCTGGTCCATTTTTTTTTTTTGGCTTTTTGGAGGGGGGAAAGCAGGGTAATTGGGGTTAAGTGACTTGCCCAAGGTCACATGGCTAATAAGTGTTAAGTGTCTGAGGCCAGATTTGAACTCAGGTCCTCCTGACTCCAGGGCTAGTGCTCTATTCACTGTGCCACCTAGCCGCCCCCAGATCTGCTTCATTCTTAAACAAGAATCTTTTATTCTACATCATCACCAACAAGTGACTCCACTGGAAAACTTCCAGTGAGGTGGAACTTAGTAAACTTCCTTTAAAATTTCCATTGAGGTAGAACTATAAACCTTTCCCAGAACCCCATTTCAATATGAGACAGCTCTAACTGTTAGTAAGATTTTCATTATAGGGGCAGGTAGGCGGCGCAGTGAATAGAGCATCGGCCCTGGATTCAGGAGGACCTGAGTTCAAATCTAACCTCAGACACTTAACACTTATTAACCATGTGACCTTGGGCAAGTCACTTAACCCCAACTGCCCTGCCTTCCCCCCACCAAAAAAAAAAAAAAAAGATTTTAGTTATATTGAACCTAAATTACCTTTTTGTACCTTCTCTTTGTTGCTCCTAATTATATTCTTTGGAGGAAGGAAAAAATAAATTTAATCCCCCTCCTGTCCATATATACCAGATATATCTTATATGTGACTTTTGCATGCTGTTCCTTTCCTCTATTAGAATATATGCTGTTTGAGGGTATGGACTATATTTTTTCTTGTACACAGAAAGCTTAACATATACTTGATGACTGATTGATTCTACTATGTGGCTGCCCTTCAACATTTGATGTGCAATTATCTTCTCCCTCCTAAGTCCTTTCTTGTCCAGGCTAAATAACGGCAATTCTTTCCACCAATCCTTATATAGCACGGTTTCTAGTCCCCTTATGATCCTAATTATCTTCCTCTGGATACATTCAATCTTTAAACATCCTGTAATGTGGTCTACAGAATGGAATGTCCAGATGAAATTTTACCAGGGTAGATTTGTTTCTGTGCATAACCTCCTTTCTTTATGGATAGCATGCAACCCAGGAGAACAGAAGACTTTTTGGTTGCCATATCATATTTTTTACCCTTTTTGAGCTAGCAGTGCAGGTAGATCCCTAGATCTTTTCCACATCAACTGCTATCTAGCCACTTCAGGAGAAATATTCCTCCAAATAACTGATGTTAAAATATTAAAGAGTTTAAAATTACCTAAATTAGTCTGTTGAAAAACTAAAACCCAATAAGAAATTTATACTTACAGAGACTAAGGCTTCTGTCACACTAGTCAGGACAGAAGGCCGCAGGGAATGGATGAGAATTTTATGTTCTGTTACTGCAAACACAAGGAGTGTTACAGCATTTTCAGGGCCGAGGTTTTGTAGCAGTGTTGAAAACCTGCCTCCACTGTTAACAAAAATATAAACAAGAACCATAAACAAATACTGGAAGAAAAAACATCATGAAATTTATCTGAAAGATCAGAGATAAAAAAAAAAAGCAAATATTGATTAGGTACAATCTATGCTTCTGATACTCACAGTCTTAAACCTAATGAGGTCATACTGGTTTCTGCTATTACACTTTTAAACTCACAATGAAAACAATCCAGTGTTTATGTGGCTCCAAAATCACTAATCTCCTCTATATTATTTTTATCATCGAAAAGGGTTGCTCATCTGCTTAATTTATATTAAAATAAAGCAACTTTGAAGATTTTAATTAAATAAAGGATCTTGATTTAAAAAGCAGTACTTTAGTTGGATGGCAAAGACAGCATGTAAAAAATGCTTCTGGACATAGCACATATATATCCCAATTTCAATGTGAGCAATTAAGATATGTAACTCATTTAAAACAAACCAATAAATGAAAATTTGGATTTACCAAAAGATAAGTTAGGTATGATTGTTTCCTTTACAAAAGGAATTGCTCATTTATTCTTTTAACATCAAGTTCCTCTATTGCATTTAAAATGTAATTCAATTTAAACATGATTTTTAAAAATACACTTCCTTCATAAAATGTATGTATGTGTAGCAATGCAATTGTTAATTTGTTTTATTTTTAAATACATATAAACACTACATTTGCAAGATGTTGATTTACAATAAAATAACTTATTCAAAAATATTGTTAGTTAATAGTTACTTCTATCACAAAATGTGGAATCAGAGCTACAAAGTGAGAGAAGAGATATAAAGTAAGTTATTGATGAAAACTTGAAATTTTTAAAAAAACCTAAGGTAAAAAATACAAGTAGTGGGGCGGCTAGGTGGCGCAGTGAATAGAGCACCAGCCCTGGAGTCAGAAGGACCTGAGTTCGGAGCCTGCCTCTGACACTTAATCCACACAAACAAAAACCTAGCCGTGTAACCTTGGGCAAGTTACTTAACCCCAATTGCCCTAAAGGGGCGGCTAGGTGGCTCAGTGAGTAAGAGCGCCGGCCTCGGAGTTGGGATGACCCGAGATCAAATCCGGCCTCAGAAAATGAGCACCCACACATAAATAATGACTAGCCGTGTAACCTTGAGCAAGTTACTTAACCCCAATTGCTTAAAAAAAAAAAATACAAGTAGTTCTCCCTCGGGTAAATACTACATAATAACTTATATCGCGACAACTCTATAACTAAAAAATTACGTTGCTCATAACTAATGTGGAAATATGTTTAATATGAGTGAACACATATAACTTATATCAGATCACTTGTCTTAGGGAGGGGAAAGGAGAAATAGGGAAGGAGGGATAAAAATTTGGAACTTAAAATCTCATGAAAATGAATGTTGAAAACTACACATATTTACATGTAATTGGAAAAAGTAAAATACCATTAAGTGGGGAAAAAAGAAAAGCATGTTGCTAATCAGATTTCAAGGTGTTATATTATGACAGGAAAACACATTTCATCGTTTTTCTTAATTTGTAAACTGATGAGTATGTTGTTCTGTTAGTCTACAATACTAGAACTACAATTATTTTTTTCTTCTTTCAAATTATATTTAGAATATATAACTTTTGGGGAAATGAAAACAAAGAAATATATTTTTCATAAAATAAGTACATATATACATATATTTGGGCATATATTTTTCATAAAATACATATATTTGGGCATATGAAGCAAAATTATTCTAAACTAAAAAAACCACTTCACAATAGACAAAATATTTAATGTTTTCATTATAGTCCTTCTACACGACTCCAAAACCTATTCAATAAAGATTAATCCTAAGAGATTTAAATTCAATAAAAAGTTATAGCAAAATATTTTCATTATTTGAAATTCTAACATGTTGTAGAAGAGAACAATTATAAAAAAGATACCTTGTTGGAAAGTGAGTATTTAAAACTTCATAAAAGGTTTAAATAAATTTGAACTTATATGAAAATTTAGTTTTACTTACCTCAAAGGAAGAGGGGAAGATACAGGTTGACTAAGAATAAGATTATCATGTGGTGATAACTGAAACAGATTTAGAGCAACAATGTTTTGAATAAATCCTTCATTAATGGCAAAGAAGCTACAGAAGTATTGAATCATTTGAAACCTCAGAGCAGATTTTTAAAAAAAGAAAGTCATATCATAGAGCAAATATGTATGAGATTAATGATGATACCATTAAAAACTCCCTTCTCCCATTTATCATTATCATAACTAAGTGCACAAAGACTTTGAGGAAACTACATTTAACCATCGCTTTTTTTCTATCCTTACCCTTTCTTCTGTAACCATTTTTCTTTTGCTCCCTAACAATTTTCTTAAATATTATTGTAATGAATATAAATTTTAAAACATTAAATATAACTGAATATGATAAAATACATAATTTCCTTTCCAAGTAGTCATCTGTTTGTTATCACAATTCAATTTTTTAACAGAAACTAAGTACTAGTCTAATTTAGAAGTACAAAAAAGTGGTTTGTGTAATTTCATACAACATTAGAAATCTGGGCATTTATCAATGTCCAAACCTCAATCTAAAATTTATTATTTAAAATTTCATAAAACAGAAAAATATTGATATAATATCATAAAAATCAAGAAAATGTTACCTGAACTAAGATTCGTGGTCTCTGAGGAGATGGAAAAGGAACTTTGTGCATAAAATGTGAAATATGCCTACAAGAAATAAGAGAAAAATGTCAGTCTAAGAAAAATTTAATTCCGAAGCATTTTATACTATAAAATACAGATTAACACCATATGTAAATTTTGTACAGGTTAGTCAAAAGTCAATACACCTGTTATATCACATAGTATTATATTACCAAAATACTTGCTTCATTTTTTCTTCCAGTGGCACTGAGAGAAAAATTATTTTTCAGCATATTAACAATAATCTACATCGAACAATTATTTAGATAATGCCTTATTCATCTTTGTATTTTTTCCCCAGCATCTATTAGAGTGCATAGTAGAAATTTCATGAATACTAGAATGAAGTTCTAAGTAGACTCCTGCATCAAATATTATCTTTCTGAGCCTGGGAAAGTAATTTCACTCCTCCTCAACCTCAGTTTTCTTAACTGAAAAATGAGAGGTGGGAGTTAGTGGTCTCCAAGCTCCTCTTCAGCTTCTATTTAGGATTCCATGCTTTAGTGAACAAAAGAACAAAAGGTTAGACATGGCGCAATCATAACAGGGGCACAGAGGTTTGTAGTTCCCCTCGCATTTGTGAGACTGAAACAGCTAGTGTATCAGTCTGCAGCACACTGTGTTCAAAATGATCATTCTTAGACAGGATCCATATAGCAAAGAGATTTACCTCTTAAAAGTCAATCAACCCTCTGGGAATATGATTGAGTAAAAAAGTAACTCTTCATAATGAATGGGCACCTTGGTGGTGCCATAATGTAGAGAGCACTGGACCTGGAGCTAAGAAGACCTGAGTTCAAATATAGCCATATGACCCTGGGCAAGTCACACAAACTCTCCATGCCTCGGAGTGTCCTCATCTATGAAATGGGGATAATAATAGTACCTACTCCCCAGGGCTGTATGAGAATTGAATGAGATAATCATTATAAAGTATTTTAGTGTAATGTGTCAAACCTAGTAAATACTATAAATGTTTATTATTGTTGTTTTGTTGTTGTTATATTCATTCTCTAAAAGAATGTCACTCCCAGATCTTCTGTTTAAAAAGGTACCCAGGGAGGGCTGCCATCTCAATTGGACTTCACCAAAGCTCTCTAGAATCTCAGCATCTAACTCTGAAATGCCCTGTCTGGGCCACACTGGTATGGGAGCTTCCTTTCTCCCTTCAGGGCCCTCCCTCACTTTTCCTTTTATGTATTGTCTCCCCATTAGATTCTGAGCTCTAGGAAGGCAGGGACTGGCTTTTGTCTTTCTTTGTATCACTAGAACTGCTTAGCAAAGTGCCTGGTATATAGTAGGAACTTAATAAATGTTTCCTGACTGACTGATTTTTATCTTCTACTAACAGAGAATAGGTTCTAAAATTAGTATTACTTTTTTTTTCCTACAGGAAAAAAATTTCATCTCTACAAATGGATTTGATTTATTCACTACAGAAATAAAGACATGGAATTATGAAGATAAAAATCCTTAGAAAGCAAGATGTTAATACTTATTTCATAGATTCATTTTTATATGAATACATTAAAAAAATAAAAATTAAATTAAATTAAAAAATTAAAAATACATTAAAATATTTCTCTTCTCTCCCATAGGAATAATTTTAATTGTGGAACTGCAAATCTAACCAAACTCATTATAGATAATCAGAATGAAAATTCATTTGTTCAACAAATATGTTCTAGTTACTTTATTATGGGCAAGATCTGAGCTCAAATCCAGTCATAGACAATTATTAGCTGTGTGACCCTAGACAATTAATTTAACTTCTGTTTGCCTCAGTTTCCTCATCTGTGAAATAGGGATAATTATAGGACTTGTCTGCTTGGGTTGGTGCAGAGATAAGATGAGATAATATTTTTGTAAAGCAAATCTTAAAGTGTTATATAAATGCTAGTTATTATTATGAATTGTGTTAGGTGCTACAGGGATATACAAAGGTGGTTAAGATACTATACTACTTATTTCTAGAAGCATAGAAAAGACGAGTACACATGTAATTGTACTTCAAAAGTCCGTAATTTTGTCAACATAAGTACTCCACAGGTACAATCACAATTTCTCTGTAATAAGTGATCCTGGAGAGTTGCAATGGATGACAAATGCATTATCCTGTTATCAGATTGATGACAAGCCAGTCCCAGCTACTCTTGGTTGGACAGTTTGAAGACAATAAAGATATAGACCATTCCTGAAACCATACTTGAAACCTCAGTGTCTTGAAAGAGCTTGCCTCTCCCACTCATAGAACCTCTTAGGTCATTTTAATTCCACAGTGAAGAGTCAAATAAATTTGTTAGTAACTACTATTATAATACAGGGGAATAAGAGGCACCAGGCCCTTACTGATCTAGATTATTTGCATGAATAGTTTAGTTAGGAAGAAAATTAAGAAGGTAGACAAATATGGGACAAGGCAAAATTGGAGAGAAGATATGTCAACTCCCACATGACAATTCAGTCACTGTATAATGAAAACTGGATCATTCTGACTCCTGTGCTTGAAAATTCACGACAGCCTTGGTGATAAATAGCATGACGGACAAATATAGAACAAAGAAATGTAAATTAGTTGTATAAGATCCTTATGCAAAAAATGCAGGAAGGATATATGAGGTGGTAGGAAGAGTAATGGTTTTAGGAGTCGGAATACTTGACTATAATTCATGCCACTTAGCACCTCTATGACTCTGAGGAAGTCATATAAGCCTTGGTCTGCTCATCTGTAAAGTGGGGACAATAATAATGAGGTTGGAATAATAACCTCAAAGGGTTGTTGTGGGGAAAGCATAGACTCTAAAATACTATGTAAATGTAAGTTATTACATTTACTTAATAAAGTCTCATCAAATATAAACTTTATCCAATTTCTTTATTTATGATATGTAATATTTAAATGGGGAATGAAAATTTCAAATACAAGTTCAATGTTTATTATGTATTATAAGTTCATACAAACGGATTCAGAGCTAGAATCAACCTCAAAGGCTATATAGTACAAAAACCTCATTTTTACAGAAATTGAGGCACACATAGTTTAGTGACTTGTTGATGTCATTCAGGTTGGGTGTAACAAGTGGGAGTTGAATCCCAGTTCTGACTATGAATCCTATGTTTCTTCCACGGGACTATAATGTATGCAAAAATATGCAAAAAGTTTTAGCTCAGGATCTTAAAAAAATACTTGATTATAGAAAGATAAATGGGAGAAACATATATATTTAATTTTGGAAATAACAGACAACAGACATAATCCTGTTACAAAAACAAAACTCAGCAGTAGATCTTGAAATTATTTTTTAGATCAGACTGTGATTTTAGTGATACAGCAAATTCCAGGTGAAGAAACTCTTACTTTCACTCTAGACAGGCACCTGGCTCTGCTTTTGCTCTTACAGACTGCCTGGAGCATGGAGGGCCCTAGAAAGTCACCCAGGAGCTAAGAGCCAGAATGTGCCTCTGGTGGATAAGAACTAGCTCTTCATGACATTGAGCTCACCTCTGTCTAGTATACTACATTGCCTCTCACCTGGAAATGGGTCCTGTGATATAACCCTCTCTAAACATATAATTCTGACATAAATTCTGGCACTGAGATAATATGAAATTAAAATAACAGAATTACATATTTTAGGAAATGTTACATCAATGTACCTATTTGCCACATGAAATCTGATTAACTCACAAACACAAAAGCTGAATGTTAAGCTTAACAAAAGTTAAAATTAGAACCAAAATAATTTCCAACTTACTTCTCAATTGGAAGGACATGAGGTCCAGAAATGGAATAACGATATAGAAAAGTCAGAAACTTCTTGAAGGCATCAAAGAAAGGCCAGTGAGAAAGAAGGCAAATGCATTTATTAGTGTGAACTGTTTTGGAGCTATCAGATTTCCCCTCCGTAGAAGATGCTAATCCCAAATGAAATCTTTGTTTTTCTGTGAGATTCTCCTCAGGGTATGATTCATAAAACTGAATAGCAGCACCATAGACCTGCAAAATAGTTAATGTTGGTAAATGTACATTTTCATATTCTTTAACAGGAACTAAATATGAGAATATTCCAGGAACATTAAACCTCTTTCCCCTCACCTCTTCAACTAACATAAGATATTGCTCTGCACTCCTAAAAAAGTTCTATTTTATTTGTTTTTTTAAAAGAGTGAAAACTGTCCCACCAAAATTCTTTTCTTTAAAGTGACCTATGGAAACAATTTCACATTATGGGAAGGGAAGTGGAAAACAGTAAAAGTATAGCTCTAGATTCTGCCAATACTTCTGTGTCAATTTAAGCTGTTTTTTGAGGAAGCATACCAATGAAGGATGTAAATTTTGGTAGGGTTAGTCTTACTGGAATAAGGTGTGACTGTAAAAACTTTTATCATAATGGCATAGAAGAACATGGAGAGGCAGAATGAAATGATTTCTTTACTATATCTAGAAATGGCTCAGTTGCTTGATTACATTTGTTTTTGTCCAGACCTGTGATTTCACTGGTATAGAGAACTCCTACATGGAAACTCCATCCACACAGAACAACTTATCTGCAATTTGATAATCTTAGAGAACTGCCTGGAACATTAACAGCTTATGTTGACTTGCTTATAGTCATATATCTAGTATATGCAACAAGGCAGGATTT
The DNA here is from genome assembly GCA_011680675.1 of Gymnobelideus leadbeateri. NCBI lineage: Eukaryota > Metazoa > Chordata > Mammalia > Diprotodontia > Petauridae > Gymnobelideus > Gymnobelideus leadbeateri. The sequence continues at coordinate 2,394 of WOXC01011133.1, read as the reverse complement.
GAACCCAGGCATTCCAGACTCCCACACTTCATTCAGTGCTATACAACCACTTATCAACCACATGTTAATAAAAGTAAAGTAGAATGCTCTATAATAACCTAAATTTCGCCACTTGCTTATTTTATAAATTGCACTGCTATACAGATCTGCAAATTTACACAAAATTCACAGCTATAATTTGTTGAATGACTTAGTACCTTTTCAGCAGAAGCTCCAGTTAATACAAATGTAGAAAAAACAGGAAGAGGATATTTGCTATTTGATGGCCAACATTCAATAGTTGCCCCCATTGGTAAACAAAAGAGGGGAACTGATTCTGGTAATGGAAATGACTCATAGTCTTCTTCAGGATATCTGCATATTAAACCTAAAAAATAAAGCTTCAACAGTCATCAAAAACTACTGAACTCATTCTTTCCTAACTTTATCCATGATCAAATGCTTAAATGTTAAAAGTCAAAGCACTTTAGTAATAAAGTTCATCCTATGACAGTAACAGATTTTTATAAAGCTAAACTATAAATCCCTACAATTCCTAATATTAATATACTGCTCATTGTGGAGCTAAAGGGAACATGAAAAAGATATGGCTCTTTAGTTCTAGCCATATGTGTGTGCCTGCCTTGGTCTCAGAGTGTACTTCTATCTTTAACATATAAAATCATATTTTCAATTTGGAGCCTGTAACTATTTCACAGTTCATTAGTACCTTCCTTCTAAGCATGATAACACAGGTCCCATGAAGCAGATAACAAGAAAATGTTTTCTCAAAAATAGAAGGAAAAGCGCTGTATAGTCATAAAAATGGTTAAAAATCCCATATATTACAAGTTCTATAATATATAAAGATCACAATTAATTAAGAAGTCCATATGATGCAATCTTATGGTAAGACACAGTGGATCATTGGTTTCTAATTTCCTTGGGAAAATTTTATGGAGAAGACATTACAAAAAAAATTTGAAGAAATTTTAACAGCCTGGGTAGTGTGGGCTTCCCTAGGTACTATGAGTAAATGATGTAGGCAATAACTTTTAACAAGTACCCAGTGCCAAAAAAGTTGGGAATACTATGGAAAGTTCAAAGAAAGTAATACATAGGCTTCCTGAATTTAGAAACTATATTATCTCTTAAGTTCTTTCTAGATAAAAAAATTCTATTAATTTGTGTTTACATTATTTGTGTGCATATACCCACATATAATTTCAACAGTGGGAAGAAGAACATGGAGATGTACATGGAGAGGTATTGTACAGGATAGACAAGCAGGTGTGCAATCTGAATCAACAAAAGAAATACCCACATTGATGAGATCACAGATCCATCTGAATGTTATATACATGCATATTTTTGTATATGAAAAACCAAATGCATATATATAAAATACATTCAAGTAGAGAATTTTAGCTATATATATATATATATGTATATATATGTTAAATAATCATTAAAATAATAAATATAGGTTACTTAGAGTAACTGGAGTGAGCTCATGTTATCCAGAAAATAATTTCATGAAATATTTTTTTTCCTGATGGGGTCAATACCACATTCCATGACTTGGGGTGGGATGGGGCAAAAGCAGCTATCTCACCAATGAAGAATGTTGTGTGGGTAGTAGCAAAAGATTTTGGCTGTTAAGAGATTCAACCTAGGGGCGGCTAGGTGGCGCAGTGAATAGAGCGCCGGCCCTGGAGTCAGAAGGACCTGAGTTCGGAGCCGGCCTCAGACACTTAACCCACACAAACAAAAACCTAGCCTTGTGACCTTGGGCAACTTACTTAACCCCAATTGCCCTAAAGGGGCGGCTAGGTGGCAGTGAGTAAGACTGCTGACCTCGGAGTTGGGATGACCTGAGATCAAATCCGGCCTCAGAAAATGAACACCCACACATAAATAATGACTAGCCATGTAACCTTGAGCAAGTTACTTAACCCCAATTGCTTTAAAAAAAAAAAAAGAGAGAGATTCAACCTATGGAGATTTTAAAAGCCCATTATTAGGTGTTTTAATTTAATCTGAAAGGCAATGGAAAACTACTATAGGTCCAAAGGAAGGAATTAAAAAGATAAGAAAGCATTATTATTATATTATTGTATTAAGGGTTTAAACATGTAAGTACAAGAGTGAAAAAGTACATAAGGAAAGGTATATAGAGCTGAAAATAGGAAACCAGACTAAGGGCATGACAAGCAGATCAATATGAATAGAATGGAGAAAAGGGCCGGAAAATTCATAAAGAGGTTAATCTGGATTGGTTAGTGAGAAGGTCTTAAAACTGAAGACAAGAAGCTTAGATTAAATGATGAAGGTGATAGAAAAGTGAGGGTGACAAGGTAACACTCAGGCAGAAAGATGGCTTTGCCAGTAGCTAATAAGACTGACTAGATGGAA
>WOXC01011131.1:0-81572 GCA_011680675.1 Gymnobelideus leadbeateri | reverse complement strand
TACTTCTCAGTAACACACCCTCAATAACCTTCCCTTGTAACAACAACAACAAAAAAGCAGTTAAGCCACTGTATCCAAGGGCACTCACAGCATTCTGCATGGGTAGGCTACTACCTACCTGCCGAGATGAAAGAAGCCCACGTGATTAGCCACCTCTGTGGTCATGATTGGACCAGGGATTCTAACACACTCATCACATAACACTGTATGGTATAATTAATACGTGTTGGGATTTTATACTTCTACTAAACTGTAAGCGCCATGAGGGCAGGAGCAAACTCTGTGCATCCTCCAGCACCAAGCACTGTAGTGATTTAATAAGTAGCTGTTTCTTAAGAGGAATTAATTAAGGAATGAATGAAAAGAGGCCAATGATGTCAGTAGATCAATCAATAGATACTTATCAATAGGACCAGTTGTGTACTCAGTGACAGGAATACAGGAGAAAGAGAAGATAAGGTCCTTACCTTCATGGAACTCATCCTTTTGTTAGGAAGACACACGAATCAACTTAAGATATTAAAGAGACAGTGTTTCTCCCCCTAGGAATTAGGAGAAATGATTTGTTGTTGTTTGGTGGTGTCCAACTTTTTGTGACACCATTTGAGGTTTTCTTGGTAAAAATTTGCCATTTTCTTCTCCAGCTCCTTTTACAGATGAGGAAACTGAGGCAAACAGGGTTAAGAGACTTGCCTAGGGTCACACAGCTAGTAAGAGTCTTGAGGCCAAATTTGAACTCAGGAAGGTGTCTTCCTGATTTCAGACCCAGCACTCTGTGCACTATGGCGCCACCTAGTTGATTCTGAAAAATAGTCTGTTTAGAATAGGATTTTACCACCTAACCCGAGGTGACTCCCTTTATACCCCAAAGCACTGCCATTGCCATGCCAATGGTGGCGAGGCTAGTGGTAAAGCTTCCCAGTTTTAAGGCCAATGAGAGTCGTGCTACACCTTAAGGAAAGCAGTCCTGGTACTTGTTATGTGTGACCTTGGCCATCATTTACCCTCTTTGGGCTTCGGTTTCTTCATGTACAAAATGAGAAAGTTGAACTAAAATATTGTAGCATCCCAATTTTAGTGCTGGAAGGGATCTTGGGGTACGAAGCCTGATTTTACAGCATTAGGTGAGGGGTTAAGCGATTCAGTAGAATGAATGTATCCAAAGCAAAATTGGAGCCCAGGTTTTTCTGACCCCAAGCACAGCTCTCAAACTTCCTTTTAATTTTTAGTCCTATGACCCTGCGTGTGTGTGTGAGAGAGAGAGACAGAGAGACAAAGACAGACACAGAGAGCGACAGAGAGACACAGAGAGAGAGACAGAGAGACAGACAGAGAGAAAGACAGAGAGAGAGAGAGAGACAGAGACAGAAACAGAGAGAGACAGAGAGACACAGAGAGGGAGGGAGGGAGGGAGAGAACCAGATAGACACAAAGACAGTGGGGAGGGAGGTGAGGAAAGGACGGAAAAGAAAGATGAGTGGAGATGCTAGGGGGTCAGTTTCACAGTAGCAGTGACTCGTCTAAGAAGAAGGCTTCCCCACTGTTTGGCGAGGGAGGACAAAGAGGACAAAGGAGGACGAGGACGAGGACAAAGACTGGGGAGAGCTGGCGAATGGCGTGATCCAATAAATCCAGGCGCTCTTTTACCACTTTTGCCCAGAAAAGCTACTTGGAGCCTGTCTGTACCTGCGCGGGCGCAGCAAAGTTTGCTCTTTGCATTGTTCCTCCGCCCCACCCTGTCCCACCCCCAAGCCCAGGAATCGAGCTCCTTCCCCTCCCCCGCCCCCCTGCTGTGGGTGTCCCCCTCCCCAGGGTGACTCAGTAGAGTAGCAGCTGTGTGGCAGCAGCTCAGCTCGGCTGCTCCATGGGCTCCAGATTTGACATGCTGAAGCGCTAGCCCTTTTTGTCTCACAGTCCTAATTTAGGGTGTTGCTTTTTTTTCTTAGTTAAAAAAATTTTTTTCCTTCCCCGCCCCATGCAGATTAGTATAGGTGTCCCTTGCTTGGCCGGGGCCAGGAAGTAGGGTACCCCTGGCGTGCCCGTCTGGCCCCCGCTCTACTGTCCAACGGAGCCAAGGCGCAGCCAAACCAGCCTTTCGTGGTCACACTGGGCCCACTCGCCACAATGTTTCCGGCCAGGAAGTAACCCCACCCAGTGTGTGCTGTTAAATGGGATCTTTTCATTTCTTTTCCTCTTATAAACTTCCCTCTCAAATTGTTTTGGGGACTGAGCAAAGGCTGTTGCTGGGGAAGGAAAAGATGGATTAAAAGTCCTCCTCCCCCACCCCACCCCCTCGCGCTTTAAGAAAGGAGCTATCCAGGCAGGACTCAGGGGAAAGTGGGAATTGGGCATGGAAAGCTGGCTATACCTGGAGACCCAGCTTCAGGACCAGCTGGATGAAGAAAGGTACTGCTGTGAATCTCAGCATATCTGGCTTGTAATATGGGGCCAACAGATGCTTTCTTTCCCCCCTTTCTCTAACTACAATACGGTAAAGCAGGGTAAACTTTATCTATAGCTGAAACAGGCAGTTTCCTATGGGAGGTAATTATGGGGGGAAACATGGGGAAATCTGTTTCCCCACCCACTGTCCAATCATGAAGTGGGACCTTTCATGAAATAGTGCATGCCCTGTCATTGGAGGAGTTCAGACAAAGTGTTAATGATCACTTGTTAGGGCTACTATAGAGAGGATTCAGTGTTGTATCATGGGACTGGACTAGAGTGTTGTTGAGTTGTTTCAGTAGTGTCTGACTCTTTGGGGGTTTTCTTGGCAAAGATACTAGAGTGGTTTACCATTTTCTTCTCCAGCTCTTTTTTTATTTATTTAATTTTTTAATAGTATTTATATATATTTGAAACATTTAATGTTAAGACCTTGAATTTCAGGTCCATTTCCTTCCTCCCTTGTCACCCATTCCCTCTGGGGAGATAAGTAATTCAGTACATGTTGTACATGTCTAGCTATGCAAAATATTATCATAGTAGATATATTGTACAAGGCTGCTTATAATTCCCTCCCACTCATCCTACCCCCCACCTGGTCCATTCCCTACATGATCCTGTCCCTCTTCTATAGTGGATACTTCCAACCTCCCCTCCCCCCAAGGATGCCCTCCCATCCATCATCCCTCCTCTCATCCCCCTTCCCCTATTCTGCTGCAGGTTGAGATATCCCATTTAGTATGTATGTCATTCTCTCCCTGAACCAAATTCAATGAGAATGTGGTTTTGCCTTTTTGCCTTCCTATTCTCCCTCTCCCTTGCAACCACTTCCCCTTGCTTCTTCTACATGAGATAGTTTACACTACCCTGCCTCTCCCCATCTCATCTTGCCACTTTCCTCTCTCACCTCATAATTTCACCCCTTAGGTATTATCCTTTCCCAACAAATTCAACCTATGCCCTCTATCCATGTATAACTGTAACCATATACACACACATTCACATATGTATTCATATGACCACACACCCTTCTTCCATTATTTTCATTGTGAGAAGGATTTCATCAGTCACAATTATTGTTTTTCCATATAGGAATGTAAATAGTTCAACTTTGATAAGTTCCTTTTGATTTCTTTTCCCTGATGACCTTCTCAGGCATCTCTTGCTTCTTGTGTCTGGATGTCAAATTTTCTATTCAATTCTGGTTTTTTCCTCAAGAATGCTTGAAAGTCCTCTATTCCACTGAATGACCATATTTTCCCCTGAAACAAAATACTCAGTTTTGCTGGGTAGGTGACCCTTGGGTTCATTCCCAGCTCTTTTGCCCTCTGGAATATCATATTCCATGCCCTTCTATCCCTCAAGGTAGAAGCTGCCAGGTCCTGTGCTATTCTGATTGTGTTTCCACAATATTGAAATTGTTTCTTCCTGGCTGCTTGTAGTATTTTCTCCTTGATCTGGGGATTCTGGAACCTGGCTATAATATTCCTGGGAGTTTTCTTTTTGGGATCTTTTTCAGGAGGTGATCGGTGGATTCTTTCAACTCTATTTTGCCCTCTGGATCTAAAACATCAGGGCAGTTTTCCTTGAGAATTTCTTGAAGGGTGATTTCTAGGTTCTTTCTTTGATCATGGCTTTCAGGTAGTCCAATAATTTTTTAAATTGTCTCTCCTGGATCTATTTTCCAGGTCAGTGGTTTTTCCCATGAGATATTTCACATTGCCTTCTAATCTTTCGTTTGTTTGGATCTGCTTAACAGCATCTTGATTTCTCATAAAGTCATTAGCTTCCATTTGCTCCAGTCTAACTCTGAAGGAATGAATCTCCTCAGTGAACTTTGAGATTCTTTTTCCATCTGGCAAATTCGACTTTTTAAGGCATTCTTCTCATTGCCCTTTTGGGCTTCCTTTGCCATTTGAGTTAGTCTATTTTTTAAGGTGTTGTTTTCCTCAATCAGGCTGTTGACCCTCATTTCATACTTTTCCTGCATCCTTCTCATTTCTCTTCCAATTTTTCCTCCACTTCTCTTATTTGATTTTTAAAGTCCTTCTTAAGGTCCTCTATGGCCTGCAACCCGCTCTTGTTTTCCCCTGGGGCTTTTGGAGCAGGACTTCTGACCTCACAGTCCTTTTCCCGCTCTATGCCCCCAAAATAGGAGTCTAGGTTGCATTTTTCTGTTTCCTTTGCCTTGGCATGTTGCCACTTAATTACTTGACTTTTGGGCTTGTTGCCACACTATGGCTTTAAGGCCAGATAGAGGAATTTTCGTCCCAAACGTGTGGGGGGCAACTTCCATTTCTGGCAAGCTGTAAACCCACCCACAACTTCCACCCTAGATCACAATCCAGATCCAGGGAGGTCAAAGCAAGAGCGATTACTCCCCAAGACTGATCACTGGATCTCCCTACAGTTTGCAGGCCAGGAGCTGGAGCTGCCTCTGAAAACTACAAAATGGCGTGTCTCCTCAGTGGCTTCTAGCCCCCAGGGGAGGAAGCCGACGCGTTCCCCAAATACTGGTCCCAAAGTCCATCGGGCACTAACCTCTTACTTTGTCCTAGGCATGTCTATGTTGATAATTCTGGAGCCGCCACAGCTGCTGGTGTTCTGGGTTCTCTCCAGCCGGCTGCTGGCCCTGCCGCCCTGGGGCTAAAACCTCGGCTCACGCGGACCTGGGCTCGGCTCGGCTCCCCGTGCTCTGCCCGCTGCGTGCTGCCGGCTCCCAGAGCGCTGTGCTGGTCCTTCCTGCAGGGCTGCTGGGCTGTCCTCAGCGGGAGGTTAGCTTCTCTGTGTCGTTCTGTGGGTGCTGGGGCTCCAGAAGTTGTTCAGAGTCCCCTTTTACATAGTTTGGAGGGAATCTGGGGGCAGAGTGGCTTGGATGAGCTGTTTCTAGTCCACCATCTTGGCTCTGCCCCCCCTCCAGCTCTTTTTACAGATGAGGAAACTGAGGTAAACAGGGTAAAATGACTTGCCTAGGGTCACACAGCTAGTAAATGTCTGAGGGGATTTGAACTCCTGTCTGACTCCATGCCTAGCACTCCGTCCCCTGCACCATCTACCTGCCCCTTGGATCAGAGCAGAGGTGGCAAACACCCATCCCCACTCAGATCACAACATTCTTGAGTATGGCCCAACCAGACTGAAATATAATTGGGAAATATTTAACAAGATAAATAACAATAGGATTAAAACATAGATCGTGTTAATATGGGATTTTCTAAGTCAACATGGGACCTACAGGATCTTTATGTACAGTTTGAGTTTTGACACCACCACACTAGAGGGCCTTTAAGGTCCCTTGAAATTCAGATTCTACCTGGTTTGTGACAACTAATTATACTGCATAAAGTGCTGGGTTTAGAGTCAAGAGGAACAGGGTCTAAATCTGTTCTCTGATACTTATTGGTTCTGTGATTCTGGGTAAGTGACAACCTTAGTGAGTGTCAGGCAGTTCCATATAAGATACCTGTTAATTCATGGACAGGAACTTCTCACTGACAGAATAAAAGGTCCTTTATGGTATGTGTGTATATGTCTATGTGTGTGTGTATGTCTATATGTGTGTATACACCCATATATATGTATATCTATCCATCCATCTATTTATCTGTCCATCTTTCTATCTATCTATTGTCAAAATACTGGATTAACCAGACTATCCATTTCTCCAACTGTTATTCATAATGCAGTAATCTTGCCAGGAAACCATTTGGAACAGACACATTGGACTTTTGTCAGAGGAGAAAGCTAGGAACCTGGGGTGGGGAAAAGCAGAGAGCTAGTGGGAGGTGGGAAAAGATTGGAGGGCGTGTCCAGACACGTACAATGAAAAGGCTTTTATTAGGCACCTGCTATATCCCATGTGCTATGTAGGCACTAGAAATACAGACAAAAATGAAACTGTCCCACTGCTCTATTAGGGCAGTCAGCATCCGCACATATCGGTTATATATAAAATACAGAGGGAGCTGGCTAGCAGAGGTTCAGTGGATAGAGTCCTGGACCTAGAATCAGCAAGATCCACCTTCAAATCCAGCCTCAGACAATTACTAGCTATCTGACCCTAGGCTAATCACTTAACCTCTGTCTTTCTCAGCTTCCTCAACTGTAAAATGGGAATCATGATAGTATCTATATTCCCAGCGTTGTTGTGAGGGTCCAATGAGATAATATTTATAAAGTCTTTTGCAAAGTTTAAGGGGCCATATACTTGCTAGCTAGTAATATAAACAAGGTCGTTTGGGCAGGGATGCACCAATAGCTGGGTGGAAGCAGGAAAGGCTTTAAGTAGGAACTAGGATTTGAACTGAGAGCTGAAGAAAACTAGGAGTTCTTTGAGACACAGGTGAGGAGGGGGAGTGTATTCCAAGTCTGTGGGATAACCTGTGAGAAAGCACAGTAAGGTAATGAAAAATATTGTGGATGAGGTACAAAAAAAGGCCAATTTGGCTGGACTGTGGAGTGCAAGAAGGGAATAATGTAGAGTGAGCCTAGAAAGGCACATCGGAATCAGATTGTGAAAGGTTTTTAAGTGCCTTGCAGAGGAGCTGTCCTTTGATGCTGGAGGCACTAGGGAGTCATTGGAGTTTATTAAGCAGGGGAGGGATGTGGTCAGGTCTCCAATCGCTCTGGCAGCTATATGGAAGAGGGATTGAAGAGGGAGCCAGGTAGGGAGCCCAGTTAGGAGGCTGTTGCAATGGCCTGGCAGAACTGATTTGGGTTTGAAAGGGGAGGAGGCAGGATTGTCGGTGTAGAGAAAAGGCAGAGGATGTGAGAGATGCTATAGAGAGGAAACAACAAGAATTGGCAACTGATTGGATTCATGCAATGAGTGATAGTGAGGAACTAAAGATGATTCCAAAGTCTGGAACTGACTGAACGGAAAGAAATGGTGCCCTTGACAGAGATGGAGGGAGATTGTTACAAAAGAGGAAAAAGAGAAAAGTCAGAAGTACCAATGTGCCTTTTTTCCTTGGACCTCTTCTTTGGGTCCAGGAGCCTCCAGCCCACCCTTTCCCTCCAACCCAGGAGGAAGATTTCCAGTTAGGATAAATGTGCACAGCAGATAAAAATAACTAAAATGGTGAACTTTAACAACTCCACCCTGTACCCCCAAGGGTTTGAAGGGAGAAAACGGGGAATTTCCCTGTTCCTTTGGAACAGTGAGTGGGAGAAAGACAGGCCCTTATTGATGGCCTCCCTTAGGACTTATGCAAATGGCCTAGAGTGCCAGGGGGTGGGGAACCTGCACCTCAAGGCCACATGTGACCCTCTAAGTCCTCAAGTGAGGCCCTTTGACTAAATCCAAACTTTACAGAATAAATCCCCTTAATAAAAGAATTTGTTCTGCAAAACTTGGACTCAGTCAAAAGGCTGCACTCAAGGACTTAGAATATCATGCATGGCCTCGAGACTGCAGGTTCCCCACCCTTGGGACCATTGAGATATCTTGGCTTGGCTACTACTGGGACTGGATTTCTATGAAGCCCAGCATGTTATTAATAATTTGGTACCTCCAAATTATAGAGAAGTGACATAGTCAGGCCCTCCCATCCCCACCCCCACTCCTACTCCCAAAAATTCTCACAGATGGGAACTCTCTGCTGGTCTGCAGGGCATTTCATCATGTGATTTCCAGCTGTTGCCTTCTCCTTAGGGTCTATGAGCACATACTACATTGAAGGGTGGGGAAAGAAGGGGGAATGTGTTGAAGAGGATGGGTGGGCCTGATTGTAACTGAAAACTGCATCCATCTATGCAGGGCCAGCCTTGTGCTTAAGCCAAGTAGACAGTAGCTTAGGTGGTATAATTTGAAGGACTTTGGGAAGGCCCCACCCTTCAAAAATACCATGGGATCATAGGTTTAGAACTGGAAAGGAACTTTAAAAGCTATCTATTCTAACCCCCTCATTTTAAAGATGAGGAAACTCTCTCCCCTACTTATGCCAGAAATTCCATGTTGTAGAGATTCATTCTTCTGGGCTGAACATCAACTTCTCTTTAAAATGCAAATAGCTGCTAGGAATGAGGCAGTCCCCAATTTAGGGAGAGAACTTTTATATCACATAAGTTTGTTGGTAAATCAGCCGTTTAGAACTTGGAATCTATTCCCACCCCCCGCCAAACCAATGGCCAAGGAAGTTTTAATAAAGGGCTTAGGAAGGGAATCTTGGAGATTCTGGCCATTTCATTGGTTTCATAAGGCTGACCCTAAACCCAGGGGCTTATGGGTTTTCTCTTCATATCTTCTTCAGTCCCAGGCCAAGAAGGCAAAATTTCAACTTTGAAGGTTCTTCTGTTCTCCATGCTACTTTGCTTCTCTCCACCGACCCCCCCCCACCTATCTTCCCAACCTTGGACAAAAGACTTAAACAACTATCTGATTCAGTTTCCTTGTCTATAAGATGGAAATAATAATAACACCTAATTTCCAGGATTGTTATGAGAATAGTGAGATAATGTTTATAAAGTGCTTTGTAAGCCTTAAAGCATTATATAAATGTTAGCTGTTATTATTATTATTAAGGAAGAAGAAACTCGTAGAGCCTTCATACTTTTAGTAGCCAGAGCATATCAAGGGATTTGGTGGAGAGGAGTCTTTCTAATCACAGGAGTATGGTTCATATTCCCACACACACACACACTCCAACAAAGTATGCCCTTCTCTGGGAATATATGAATTTTGTTTATTTGGCTAGCAATGAATCCTTGAACATAAGCTACATCTATCAAAAAGCCAGGAAGGACACCTGATTCCCAGTGAGCAAAGGAATAAGTGCTATCCTTTTTCTCCTACCCAAAGGGTCAGTGCCCAATCCTGTATAAATAAACTCACAACACTAATAGAAGTATCAGTAGTATGAGTGGAGTAGGGAATTCAGGAGGCCTCAGCTGCAGCATGCCTTCTCCCTGATCTTGTAGCATACATCATGTGTCAGCACAACGTGGCTCCCATGCTCCATTTATATTAAACACTCTGGTGATGGTTTAATGGCTGTTGTCCTGCCGACCATGGCTGCCATGATATCAGTCAATCCCCTGACTCCCTGTTCCCACTATCTTCATGCACCTTTTCTTTCTTGCCCTGTCATTCTCAGTAAAACTGAGAGAAATATCACTTCTCTTTTCCAATCAGCAGTTTTGCTTTTGCTCCATGGCATTATGGGAAAGCAAATGCTTCCTGGCTGCCATGTCTGCTGCAACAAAGAATATACATTGCCAAACCTAGGTGAAAAATAACTGTATGATGGTCCAACTTTCTTTAGGGTATGGGAGTGGGAAATGGTATCAGTCGACCTAAGTAGAAGAGGGAGTTGGTAAGTCTTGCAGTGGTTATAGACACCCTAGACTTATATCCAGACCAAGGAAGTATTTATAACTTTGTGGTTACCTTCATGTGTGCCCATGTTCACATATTTAATGCTATCACCTCCTGGTCTAGTCATCCTTCTCCTTTTCAGTGTGTTGAATGTGGTTCATGAAATAGACTTTTGCTCTGAATCAAAGTCCATGCCCTGCTCAGATATTTGGAAATATTGTGCGTGTAGTATATTTGTTCCCTGAATCCTTTGCCACATTTATATAATTATTTGAAACCCATCTAAAATAAGCATGTATAATTGCTACAACGCTATAAAGCCAGAAAAACTAGATGTGGTCAGTAAGGGTTTGCAGAATCCAGACCATAAATCAGGATGGAGAGAGCTGCTACAGAGATCAAAATAAGAACAGAAGAACAAGTTAAGAACATGGGCCAGACCTAGACAACAAAAAGAAGCCATAGGCTGGAGTGGAGCAGCAAGGAGGGAGGAGGCCAGATAGTGGAGGGGCATAGTGGAAAGGAAGCTTCATCTGGAGTTAGAGGAGATGAGGGTTTGAATCCAAGCTAAGCTCCCTAAATGATCTTGGATAGGTCACTTAATTACTCTGTGTACTCAGGTAAAATTAGGGGACTAGGGCTAAGACCTTCGATTATGGTGACCTCATAGAAGGATACCAAAGCTTTCTGGGGTCCTGCATTAGGGCCATCACCTTCTGAAATGTTACTCAAAAGAATGCCAAAGGGACAGCTAGGTGGCACAATGGATAGAGCACCAACCCTGAAGTCAGGAGCACTTCAAACGTGACCTCAGACACTTACTAGCTGTGTGACTCTGGGTAAGTCATTTAACCCTGATTGCCTCCCAAAATAAAACAAAATGAAAAGAACGCCATAGAAGAATCAAAAATCAGTGTCTTGTAGTTGGAAGTGACCTCAAAAGGTGGCTTTCAGCCTCCACTGAATGGAGAACAGCTGATACTCAGTTACACCCCTTTAAAGCAAAGAGGCTTCAGATAGGACCTGGTTGGAGTGGATTGTCTTATCATGGACCAAAGAGAAATATCCAAACCAGAATTTCCCCATCAAGTGGTGCCAATTGGTGACTGAATTTCCAACACAGTCTTCGATTCCATGGCTCCATTCACAAGCAGTTCTCACCTCAAATAGCACCAGGCACAGATTAGGTGCTCAATCAATATTTGATTCAGCAGTTACTTATTGATGGCTATGAGTCGAACTGGGATTGTCCTTTGCCTTTCTTTGCATCCCCAGCACTTAGCACAGTGCCTGGCACATCAATAAATGCTTATGTACTGTTTCAATGACAGCACATTTGACTGATTGGAAGACACTGTGGTGTAATGGAAAGAGCATTAGGTTTGGGAGCAGAGGCACTAGGTTCAGATCTTGGCTCAGCTACCTACTACCTTGAGTGAATCATTTCAATTCTTTGGGCCTCAGTTTCTCCTTCTGTAAAATGATGGGATTTAGCATACATGACTTCTAAGTCCCCTTCAAGCACTAAATTTTACAAGCACATGACTGACTGAGGCAAAGTAGGCCGAGTTTCTCTGTCGTTCCCTTTTCCTGAGAGCATCCCTCCTGTCCCCATCGAGTCATTCATTACAGACTCCAAATCATCTGGACTCTCTGGGCTCTGCTCAGCCGATTTCCTTTAAGCTGTGCATCAGCCACTCAGGTTTTAAATCTGTATTACTCCCACCTGTGTCCTTGCTCTCCCCTTGAAGCTCCCCCATAGAAGGAAGCACAGGATTTAGAGAGGCATGAGACCTTAGAAATCATTTAGCCAAGCCCCTTCATTGTGGAGATGTGGTGCAGTGGGGGTGAAGCAACTTCCCCAAGGTCACAGAGGCAATAAGTAGTGAAGCCTGCATTTGAGGTAGGCTTTTTTGTCTCTAAATCTAGGGCTTTTTCTGCTCTCTGACTCTTGCCTCCCCTATCTTGCATTCCATCTCCTCAGTCAGAATTATTGCATCTTTTATAAGGAGGAAAAGGCAGCATCTGTGATGAAACTAGCCCTTGGCTTACAGTCAGAAGACTGAGCTTCACTGCCTGGCCTCACCTTCATCTGCCTTGGGCAGATCTCTTCACCTTTCTCAGACTTAGTTTATTCCCCTGTAAAATGGGGCTAATAATAATTACAACCACAATAAAAACATTGCCTCCCCCATAAAGTTTACAAACTTAAGTACTAGAGAAATAGAAATGATCATGATTTCATAGTGACAGTTAACTAATCCCATATCCTAATATCCTGACAACCTTGATGCTTTCCAAAGAAGAGAGGGCTAATGGAGGTCACATATGCCACAGGGTCATCTCACCTTTCCCAGGAATAACGTGTACATCTTAATAATAGCTTTGTGGAGACAGTAAACCCCAGGTTTGTTGTCTAGCACAACAAAATTCAGGTGTAGTGGGAGAGCCACTGAACTTGTAATTAGGAAGGCCAGAGATTGAATAATGCCTCAGTCACTTACTAGATGTGAGACCCAGGGTCCTCGATGCCTCAGTTTCCTCATCTGTAAAATGAAGATGATAACAGCATCCACCTCAGAAGGTTTTGTGGAGGAACAAATGAGGTAATAAATGTAGAATTTTTCAAACCTTAATGTGCTATGTAAATATAAGTATTTGCTATAGAAATTTTTTATAGAAATTTCAGGCCAGGCAGAAAGAGAAGTCACTTATATCTGGTGGGAAGGAGAATACTTTGAAACATGCAATCAAAGCATTGTGAACACACTCGAGTCACATCATCAAGGCAGCTGTTTTGTGGTCCTGACATAAAATGAACTATTATCCAGTGAATGGTCATCTCTTATAATGAAGCCCAGATTGGGCATCCAAGTCGCTAGTACTCATCCAGATAATGGTTCATCTCTTTTGTTGGGTTTGGCTTCACCTACCTTCACACAACTGCTTATGTTTGTCCTTGAGGACCAAAGTTTAGCAACAGCAGCAACAAACATTTATTGAGCTCTGTGTTAAGCCCTGTGAAGGTATAAAGACGTAGAACATATAGACCCTGTCCTCAAAGGGCCATCCTCTAAGACCAGTAACCAGCAGCTGTGGTGTTTCTTCTCCCATCCTCCCTCTTCTCTCTCCTTTCTCTTCATCTTTCTTCTCCTTTCTTCCCTTTTCTTCACTTCTCCTTCACTTTTCATCCTTCTCATCCCTTCTTTTGTCCTACTTTTCTGCTCTCCTCTGCCCTATGGTCCATGGGAAGTAAATGAGGCAGTGATCAAGCATAGCATCACTGACTGTCTTCCAGCCTTTTTTAAAAAGCCACAAGTGACAGGATTCAATGCTTCCTGAGGCAATTCATTCTATTGTTGGACAGCTTGGATTATTGTAAAGTTCTTTCATATGCTGGGCTAAAATTCTCCTCTGCCTGACTTTCACCCACTGATACTAGTTGTCCCTTTTATAACTTAACAGTGGATTCCCTTGCCTACATGACAGCCCTTCAGATGTTTGCAGATAACAATTGTGCATCCCTTAAATTTTGTAATTTTCAGATTTCTCACCATCCTGGTCCCCTTCCTCTGGATGTGCTTTAGTTTGCTCTTTCAAATGCTCTGCTTAGAATTGCACATGATGCCCCAGATGTGGAATCACTGACAGAATGCTGTTATTTCCTTTGGGCATTAGACTTGGTGATAGAGTGGCTTTTGGAGATGAAAGAAAGTGAAGCATAGAAGGATGAGCCAGCTCAGACTACGAATGGGGGATCCAAAGAAGATGGCTTTCTATGGATATAGTCCTACCTTTCTTTAGTCATTTTATCTCTTCCTGGTCATCATGTCCACATCATGCTTCTGGCATTCTGGCCTCCATCTTTATCTCTACCTTTTATACAAACACTCTTGGACTCTGCCCCCTTGAAACACCAGGCTCTGATAAATGTAATGTTTTACCTTCCCTGACTCATCAAGACATCAGCTTTTCCTCCCAGTTGCCCAGATGAGTACACTCATGAACAAAACAGAATATAGAAGCTACTTTTTATTGTTGTTGTCCAGTCATGTTGGACTCTTTGTGACTTCATTTTCAAAGAATCTGAAGTAGTTTGCCCTTTCCTTCTCCAGCTTGTTTTACAGATGAGGAAACTGAGGCAAACAGGGTTAAGTGACTTGCCCAGGGTCACAGAGCTAGGCAGTGTCTGAGACCAGATTTGAACTCAGGAAGATGAGTCTTCCTGCCTCCAGGCCTGGCCCTCTGTGCATTGTGCCACCCAGCTGCATATCAGAATCTAACTCTGGACAGAACTTCGAAGTTCTCTACTCTAATCCCTTCACTTGGCATTTAAAATAACTGAGATCCTGAGAGCTGAAGAGGCTTTCCCAAGGTTGAAAGAGCATTTGCAGTCAGGCCCTCTGTCTCTGGACCTAGGGCCTTTTTTCTCCTCCAAAGGATACTGTGTTCATAAAACACTTGGGACAGTGCCTGGCACATAGTAGGTCCATAATAAATGCTTACTCCCTTCCCTCTTCTTCTCCACCTGTTCCCTCCCCCCCCCCCCACTCTTTGATCTGTGTTTCTGACATGAGTAGCACTTGTATTGGAGCACTGTTGGGCAGAAGGATTCCTTAGGAATCCCTTTATCCTAATTTATCACTGGTTTGACCAGATGAAAGGAGACTTTCGATTTTGCCCGAGGAGATTTAATGCCAGTCTACTTTATCGTTTCCATCTCTCCCCTCTGCCTACTGAGTAAGAACATCCAGCCCCCTCTGCCTGATGTGGTGGTACTCACTGTCATTATCACCCAGGCAAAATATGGAAATAAGCACTTCATTTTGACCAAGGGCTTCATTACCCTTTAATAGTTATGCTCACTGTGGTAAAACATTATTTCCTCCTCATGAAAATTGAGGTGACATAGCAGCCAGTGAAAGTAAAAGTGCCCCAAAGCCAGGTCAATCAGTCCATCAAATGATAATTATTGAGAGTTACTCTGAGTGAGGCTCTGGGCTAGGTGACAATGAAGTACAAGACAGCTCAAATCTTTGCCCTCAAGGGGTTTACAATCTAGTTATTAAAAGCCTTAAGGTTTAACAATTTATGAAAGCTTTCTCTCTCTCTCTCTCTCTCTCTCTCTCTCTCTCTCTCTCTCTCTCTCTCCCCACCTTCCTTTTTTCCTTTTCCTTCTTTCCTTCCTTCCTTCCTTCCTTCTTTCTTTTTCTTTTTCTTTCGTTCCATAGCTTATTAAGCTTAAAACTGAACTAAGAGGGGTGGCTAGGTGGCGCAGTGAGTAGAGCATCGCCCTGGAGTCAGAAGGACCTGAGTTCGGATCCGGCCTCAGACGCTTAACACACACACAAACAAAAACCTAGCCATGTGACCTTGGGCAAGTTACTTAACCCCAATTGCCCTCCAAAAGGCAAAAACAAAACAAACAAACAAAAACAAAACAAAAACTGAACTAAGACTTTTGGGACATGCTGTATAATGTTGTATAAATAATATACACATTATATATGAATCAACTACATTATGACACACATATACACAAAGAGACACACACAATTTAAAAGATAGTCAACTTTTAGAAAGTAGCAGATGGTAAATGTCAAATGAGGAGTATTGACAGTAAATGAATTCAGAGAAGGGAGCATATACAAGCTAGGCTTGTCAAGGAAGCCTTCCCCAGAGACTTATGGCTTGATCTGTACTTGGAGGCAGAGGAGGCTCTCTAGACAGGAGGAATGTGAAAAGTAGCAGTAGGAATTGATAAGGTGTGCTGGAGGGATAGTGAGTGGATCAATCTAAAGAAAGAGGGGGAATCAAACTTAAGTTGTGTTTTCTTTTCAAAATATATTTTCTTTTTATTATCAAGCAAATTTTTTTCCTCCTTCTTATTTCTGTCCACCCACTAGAAAGGAAAGAAAGGGAGGGAGGAAGGAAAGAGGGAGAGAGGGAAGGAAGGGAAAAAAGGAAGGAGGGAGAGAGGGAAGCAAAGGAAGAAAGAAAGGGAAGGAGGGAGATACAAGAGAGGAAAGAAGGGAGGAGGAAAGAAGGGAAGGGAAGAAGGTGTAATGTTAGTGGAATTTAAGTTCTTCCCTTCCCATTAACAGGCCTTGTGTGGATCCCATTAAGGGAAGCTTGTTTAGAGGAGGCTTGGTTATAGGAAGGCTTTCACACCTTTTGCTAATTTCTAATTAGGCACTAAGTCACCAGGGTTATGATGCCTTCTGGCTCTGAGAAGTGTATACATTTACTCTGAGTTGGTATTTTGCTTTGGGGGTTCACTTATGAGAAGGCTCTTGTGATTCCCTGGTTGTGATTTTGAGTGGCCATATGTTCAGAGCTCCCTGACTGCTCAGATGTAAAGGCTCTCTTGATCCAGAGATGTATGTAAAATGTATAGCAATATTGCTTTAATTCAGGCAGTCACAGCCCTGTATGTTGGTCTTTATTTCTCTGCTTATATTATTTTCTCTGTATTTTCTCTGAAGTTCAGGGTGCTAACTTTTCCCCTGAACTAGTGAATGTAATTTTAAAAAAGATTGTTGACCCTTTGGACAGCTATCTTTCCTAGTAAAACAGATCTAAGAACCTGTGCTAGCAGCCATCCTGGATATGCCAGTGTGGTTGCCCCTACAGAAGGGAAGAAGAGAGGAGGGAGGGAGAAGGAAGAGAAGGAGGGAGGGAGGGAGGGAGGGAGGAAGAAAAAACCCTCTAGCCTTGTTACTCCTTCTTTCAACTCCCCTTTAAGACTTACGTATTATAAAAGGTAGCATGATATAGTAGGAAGAACCTTTGATCTGTAGGCAGTCAGAGGATCTGTGTTCAAATTTTGGCTTGGCTCCTTACAACCTATGTGACCTTGGGCAAAGCACATGTGTGCTCTGTACCTCAGTTTCTTAATCTATAAATGTACAATCCTATGACAGGGCTATACTAGATGGTCTCAGAGGAACCATCCAGTTCTAGTTCTTGTGATATTTTTTTTTGGAGGGCTATTGGGGTTAAGTAACTTGCCTAAAGTCACACGGCTAGGTTTTTGTTTGTGTGTGCTAAGTGTCTGAGGCTGGATCTGAACTCAGGTTCTTCTGACTCCAGGGCCGACGCTCTACTCACTGCACCACCTAGCCGCCCCAGTTCCTGTGATATTAACTTGTCTTTCAACACATATCTAACTCCACTTCCCTTCAAACTAGATTGCTCACTCCTATGTCTGGAGTGCACACTGATCTCCTTCTAGTTCCTTCATGGTGCTCACATGGGTGGGCTGGCAAACCTAGTTCATTGGAGTCTTCACTCTTTCAGGGAGGATTCCGAGGGTCGGGTAATCAACAGCAGGTACAGTCTATCCAAGAAAGGGAAGATTATAAAGAGAGATCTGCAGTCCAGGAAGGGTCAGAGTTGCGGGTGGAGGGAGCTAAGTAAATGAATATAGAATGTCTGGACTCTGGTGTTCAGTGGTGATGTGACCCAATGTTGTAGTAGAAAAAACAATGACCTTGGAGTCCAGTGTTTGGTTTATAGCACTGCTACTGTTAGACTATAGGTAAGTCACTTCCATTCTCTGAACATTTTCCTTATCAATAAAATGAGAATGACCTATATAATACCTACCTTCAGGATGCTTGCAAGAAAAATGTTTTGTTACTATCACAGGAGAGCCCCTGTATTGTGGCAGAGAACATACCTCCTGTCTCCCCATTATCTCTCTTTTTTAAAATAGTTTTTATTGATATCTTTGGTTTTTACATCACCTGAATTTTCCCCTGTATTCCTCTCCCTCCTTATCCCTCCCAGAGAGCCATCTCATGTAATAAGAATATTAATAAGAATATCTTTGAAAAGGAAAAAGAGAGGAACAAGAGAAAAAATAATCATCAAAACCAATAAATTCATTGAAAAAGTCTGAAAATATATGCAATATTCTGTACCCATGGACCTCCCACCTCTGCAAAGGAAGGGAAGTCTCTTCTCATATCTCTTCTTCAGGCCATGCTCGTTCTTTGTAATTTTGTAACATTCACCTCCAGCTAGTTTATGGTGGTTGTTCTTTCCATTTACATTGGAATCATTGTGTATGTTGTTTCCTTGGCACTGCTTATATCACTCTGCGTCAGTTCATCTAAGTCTTTTCTTGCCTCTCAGGGTTTCTTAAAGCAAAGTAATATTCCATTATATCTGTGTGCCACAATTTGTTTAGTCATTTCCCAAGTGATGGGCATCTACTTTGTTTCTAATTCTTTGCTACTTCAAAAGGTGCTGCTAGAAATATATATATATATATATATATGGAGATTTTCTTTTTTATCGATGACCTCCTTGGAGTATATGACTCCTATAGCAATGGATTCTGTGGGTCAAAGGGTATGGACACTGTAGTCCCATTGCATATTTTCAAATTACTTTCCAAGTGATTGCACTAATTTATTGTTCCACTAGCAATGCCAGGGTACCCATCTTCCCACAGCTCCTTCAATATTGACTATTCTTTCTTTTGTCATCTTTTTCAATTTGCTAGGTGTTGGGTGAACTTAGTGATTTGGAACATTCTTTCACATAATTGTTAATTTTTGCAACTCTTTGGGGGGGGGTTTTAAAACCTATTTGTTCATGTCCTTTGCCCATCTATCTATTCCCCTATTATCTCTTAATTCATTGCTGTCCTCATTGAAATTCTTTCTATTCTTCATGGTCAAACTCAGGAGCCACTTCCTCCATGAAGTCTTCTCTGATTACCCTAGATTATTCCCCCAATTTTCATTATGGTTATTTGTGTACATGTCTCATTTTCTCCATTGACTATAAATTCTATACAGACAGAAACTATCCTCTTTACCTTCCCACCAGCCCCAGCACATAGTTCACTGTAGTAGGAGCTCAGTTCAGTATAATTCTTTATTGAATTGAATTGACCTGCACTAATTTGTTCAGCACACCCTCAGCATTTACCTTCAGTTCATTTCTAAGTACCCCGATTTCATTTTCTTCATGTGACCCTTCCATCTGTCCTTTGCTCCTTTTGTGTCTACCTCAAGTCTAGCCCTACTCCTTCAATTTTTTTTCATTTAGTCAATTAGTTTTTATAAGCATTTCTTGTCTTTCCCACCCAATACCCTGTCCCAATAGAATAATTAAATGAAACCCTCATAACAAATATGCATAGCCCAGCAAAACCAGTTCCCACACTGGTAGTGTCTCATCCTGCATTTTAAATCCATCACCTCTCTGGCAGGTGGTGGGTGGAGTGCTTCACCTTCAGACCTCTGGTGTATGGCTCCATTGATCAGTTTTAAAATCTGTCAAAGTTGCCTTTCTCAATAATGCTGTTGTCACTGTGTACATTGTCCTGGTTCTGCTCACTTTACTTTGCATTAGCTCATAAGGATCTTTCCAGTTTCCTCTCACACTGTCCATTTCATCATATCTTATGGCACAATGCTATTCTGCTACAGCTATATATCATCACCTGGTTAGCCCTGCCCCACAAGGAGGGTGCTCCCTTAGTTTCCAGTGTTTTCTAGCCCCATTTCTGGTAGCTGTACAATGCTACACCCAATCACTCTTGTTGACTGACAAGCTGATTAAGTAGCTAAAGGACAAATTCTCAGGCAGTGCTGGCCCACAAAGAAGCTAAAGAGTGTCTTTTGCTATAAAACCCTGCCCCCTTTCTAAAACCCCCATTCTCCTCTTGCTCCACCTTCCCACAGATGCCTGGTGCCTTCTTGCTACACACTTGTTGTTATCCCCTATACCTAGAAGCTCCTCTGATACCCTTCACTTTCTTTAAATCCTTATTTTCATTCAAGACTCACCTTAGGTGCACTTTCTGTGAGAAAACTTGCCCGATTCCCTGTTTTCCCTCCTCAAATAACCTTGTTTACTTATCTGTGTACTTGTAGAATTGTAAACTCGATAAGGGGAGTATTTTTTGTATTTATACCCCACTACAAATGCTTGTACTTCTGTCATCTCCATAATATACATTTATTAAGGGATTATTGAATTAAAGTCACCTGTTGTAGCCTGCCTTTCCCTTTTGTGCTTAGGCTTGACAATAGCCTTTGACACCTCCACCTCCATTTCTACTCTCTCAAAAAGTATAATACTCCCCCGAATAGATTGGCCCTCTTCAAGAATAAAGGACCAACAACAATAAAAAATATACCCCTTCCCTCAAAATAAATGACATAAAGTAAATATATATGTATATATATATGTGTATGTGTGTTTCTGTGTGTGTATATATCTATATCTATAGATAGATAGATAGATAGATAAATAAATAGATAGATAGACAGATAGATATAATTTCTAAAGTCCCATCTAGTTTGGAAGATTTTTAAATTCTTAAATTTTATTAAATTCATTCACAAAGGTGTGGATGGATGGCAGTTCAATCTTTTAATTAATGAATCTTTAATAGTGTAACAAAATAAACTGAAGGATTTTAGGCAAATGAGGAAGAGGGGTTTTTTAGGAGTTGGTGGAGAAGACGAAGGAACTAAAGTGGGCCTTCCTAACCCTCTAAAATAATAAAATCCTGATTAAACTTTGGTTGTGTAGCACTCTCTCTTCCAGTAGATTCTATGATATCTTAGTTTGAGTAGAGATAGCATTTAACTCCAAGGAATCAGGAGAGTTGGGTTTTAGTCTAGACTTACCATAAATTAGTTTTGTGACCTTGGGGAAGTCCCCTTTATAGCTTTATGTAGATTTCCACATGGGCAAAATTAAGAGGATTGGGTTAGAATTAGGGCTTCTTAGCATTAGTGTTCATGACCCTTTAAAAAAATTGATGGGGGCGGCTAGATGGCGCAGTGAGTAAGAGCGCCAGTCTCGGAGTTGGGATGACCCGAGATCAAATCCGGCCTCAGAAAATGAGCACCCACACATAAATAATGACTCGCCGTGTAACCTTGAGCAAGTTACTTAACCCCAATTGCTTTAAAAAAAAAAAAAAGAAATCTCATGGGGAGGCTAGGTGGCACAGTGAATAGAGCGCTGGCCCTGGAGTCAGAAGGACCTGAGTTCAGAGCCGGCCTCAGACACTTAATCCACACAAACAAAAACCTAGCCGTGTAACCTTGGGCAAGTTACTTAACCCCAATTGCCCTAAAGGGGCGGTTAGGTGGCACAGTGAGTAAGAGCGCCGGCCTCGGAGTTTAGATGACCCAAGATCAGATCCGGCCTCAGAAAATGAGCACCCACGCATAAATAATGACTAGCCGTGTAACCTTGAGCAAGTTACTTAACCCCAATTGCTTTAAAAAAAAAAAATTGATGACTGGACTTCAATATAATTTATTTCCTTTGTAATCCTATACATTTTATTTTATGCATTTAAAAACATTCTGGGAAGGGTTCATAGGTTTCACCAAGCTGCCAGAAGGGTCCATGATACAAATTAGGTTAATCCCTAGAATAGATGATCTCTAAAGTAATTTGCATCTCTGAAGATTTTTAAACTCTTCAATTTTATTAACTTCATTCACACTAAGATGTGGATGAATGGCTGCTTAATTTGTTAATTCATGAATCTCTAATAGTGTAACAAAGTAAACGGAAGGATTTTAGATAAATGAGGAAGAGGGTTTTTTTAGGAGTTGGTGGAGAAGAGGGAGGAACTGAAGTGGGCCTTCCTAACCCTCTAAAATAACCAGGTTTCCTCTATCAGCTACCCCATCTGGTCTCTTATTGAACACATATGATGTCCATACTGATGTCCCTGGTACTATGTTCTTGGGCAAGTCCTTACTCTCTCTAGGCTTTAATCTCCTAATCTACAGAGAGATGGCCTAGGTAATTTCAGAGATCCCTTTTGTTTGTGTCTATAATTCTATGACTGATTTTATTACCTCACAGGATTGGGAGAGCACAGTTCTGTGTGAGGCACTGGGGGAATCACAAAGATGTCTAAGACAAGGCCCCTGTCTTTAAGAAACTCCAAATCTAGTTGAAGAAGCAAAATATAGACATGTAAGATGGTAGTTAGCCATAGAAGAGAACCTTCCTCTCTGCTTGTCATGCATAGACTAGGTACCTGCTCATTAAAAATTTGTTGATTAATTTAGAATCATAGATCAGGGTTCAAAAGAAGTAAAATGGTGGGAATTTCCTGTCCTTGCTCACTTGACTTTTTCCCTTTTCTTCCCTGACCCTATTTCTCATTTGTTTATCTTCTGTCTCCTTGTCCTTCCTCCCTCACAGGCAAAACATCCCAAGAAAAACTAAGAAAGCATCTTGTTTGACCTAAATCAGTGGGTGGGTGAGCTGGGACTTTATTACATACTGGGTAAAACAAGTCTCGTGGGAGAGGATGGGATATATTATTACTGTAGTGTTAGTCTCCTCCCCCCAGCCCTGTATGAAAGCCAGTGGCTTTCCCTCCACCCCAGTGCCATATTCCAAGCTGGTCTCCTCCCCCTCCTTTCCCCTGTCCTTTAGTTTTGTTTTATTAATCATGAAAAATGAGCCTGGAAAAAAAAAAGATAGGGAGAGACAGAGAGAAGGGGGCAGGGACTATGGAGAGGAAGGGAAGTCAACATCTTCTTTAATTCATTTATTTCTACCCTCTTGCTTTAAAGAAAAACAGGAGGTATTGGGCTGAGTGTTTGATTGACCTATTACCTAAGAACAAGACAGGAGAATTTCTGTAGAAAATTGATTGTAGGATTTTGGGGGCTTTTAAATAATCAAACAATTAAGATAAGGAAAAAAAAACAGATTTTAGAATCTTTTTCTATGTGAACTTAATCTTGTATAATATTTTTTGATATTAAGTATTAGTAAGTATTATAAGTATTTGATATTAGTAAGTAAGGCCATTATGCCTTTGATATTAAGTATGTTCTGTGTGTATTATAGAGCCACAGAGAAGTTGAAAGGGATACTGTCCTCCTTAGGAAGAAAATGTCTTTGGAAGGAGTATAGGAACAAAACAAAAGAAGCAAATAATGACTAAAAGTAAGTGAAGTATGTGAGAGTCAACACCCCCTTTCCCTCTCATTCCTCTCATTACTGCTTCCCATCATGCCCAAGAAACTCTTTGAAAATTACCAGTGAATAATCCAAGCTGGTATGATTGGAAATGCTTGTGTTCATACACTGAGCATTTGGGTCTTTGTGCTGTGCCTCTGTGAAGAAGGGGAGTGGGGGAGGGAAAAGAGGCCCCTATTTAGATTTGGCAGGCTCTATCCTATGGAAGACAGATGACACTCCCTCCACTAGACCCCAGGTATAAGAACTAGGAAAAATTGGATAAAAGTTGCACAGAGGCAAATTTAGGTAACTGAGGTAAGGAAAAACTTCCTAATAATGAAATCTATAGAAAAGTAAAAGGGCTGCCCGGAGAAAGGGTGTGGGCTCCCTCTCAGTGGTGATCTTCAAATAGAGGCTAGATGACCACTTGGTTCTGTTGTAGGGAAGATGACTTTGAGCTGTGGATTGAACTAGAGTGTCTTGGAAGTTACCTTCTGTGAGTCTGAGACTTAGTAACTGTGTGATTCCAGGCAGGTCATTATGCCTTCATTGTGCCCTCATTTCCTGGTCTGTAATATGAGATAGCAATGTTTTGTTTTGTTTTTTTTAAAGCAATTGGGGTTAAGTAACTTGCTCAAGGTTACACAGCTAGTCATTATTTATGTGCTCATTTTCTGAGGCCGGATTTGATCTCGGGTCATCCCAACTCCGAGGCCGGCGCTCTTACTCGCTGCGCCACCTAGCCACCCCTTTAGGGCAATTGGGGTTAAGTAACTTGCCCAAGGTTACACGGCTAGGTTTTTGTTTGTGTGGATTAAGTGTCTGAGGCCGGCTCTGAACTCAGGTCCTTCTGACTCCAGGGCCAGCGCTCTATTCACTGCGCCACCTAGCCGCCCCAAGATAGCAATGTTTGCACTGCCTGCATCACAAGGCTGTGCAGAAAGTGCTTCGTATCCAGTACCAATGACACTGTTATTTGTATATCCGGGGTTCCTTAAACTTTTTCCTTTCCAGACTCCATTCATTCTGTATTTATTGGTGTTGTGTGGCTTGAGGGCACTTGCAGTGCAAAGTGCACATGCTTTGTGTTCAGAACCCAGGCTGCAGTGAAGCTGCAAGGTGCAGCATGGGCAAGGGCTGCCAGGAACACCTAGGATTCATGTGTTTGATTTTTAATCAATTTTTGGTCATTGTGTGTTAAGAAACCTTTTACTGTTTTCAATTTTTTGACACAACTTGCAGTTTAAGAAGCCCTGAACTATATACTATATAATCTATGTTGTTTGGTGTGCATGTTATATATGTTTTACCTTTCTTTGTCTCCCCAGCACTTAGTATAGTGGTGGTGTCATTCAGTTGTTCAGTCATGTTCAACACCATGTGACCCTGTGGTCCATGGGGTTTTCTTGGCAAAGACACTGCAGTGGGTTTGTCATTTTCTTTTTCAGTGTTTCCCCATTTTACAGATGTGGAACTGAAGCAAATAGGGGTTAAGTGGCTTGCCCATGGTCACACAGCTAGTAAATATCTGAGGCTGGATTTGAGCTCAGATCTTCCTGACTCCAGGCCTGGTGCTCTATGTATTGCACCACTTAGCTGTAGGCATATGATAAATGCTTGTTGTGACTGACTCTTTGTTTGGGCAGGCTGTGCATTGCATTGTGTATATCCTTCATACTAGTACAAGGGAACGTTACAACAGCTGGAGGTATATGATGATATAAGCCAATGTTTGTACGAAGGAGTCAGGGTGTACCTGGGTGGGGGGCAGAGTTTGCTTGTACTGGATGCCCAGAGTCCTCACTGTATGTCAGCAGCTTTGTGGATATGACAATTCTTTTTTGTTTATTTGTTTGTTTTGCTTTTTGGAAGGGGGGAGGTAGGGCAATTGGGGTTAAGTGACTTGCCCAAGGTCACATGGCTAGTTTTGTGTTAAGTGTCTGAGGTCGGATTTAAACTCAGGTCCTCCTGACTCCAGGACCAGTGCTCTATTCACTGTGCTACCTAGCTGCCCCAGGATGTGACAATTTTTGAATAACACAGAGAAGTCCATTCCCAGTCCCTAATTCTGGTAGAACACAAGGATGGATGAGGTGTACTGAGAAAAGAGATGGCTGTCTGACATAATGTCAGATGTCCAGTCCAGACGTCAAGTTCAGGAATGTACTGCTTGCTAAAGCCCCTAAGGGGTAGGTCTTTACTAGGACATCTTTAAGAGCTAAGCATCCATCTATCTGGGATGGAGTAGAGAACCACAAATGGCTCCTTGAAGGGCAAACCTGGGCAGGTGCCTATTTGTCTCTCATTCTCTCAACATGCTTTGAGCTTCAAGATAAAATGTGCTATCTAGTATTCTCCAGATTCCCCCCAAATGGACTTTCTTTGGGTATTCACCAGGCTCTTAACTAAAGTCCTTCTGCAATGCCTCATCATGACATAGAGGTGAATCCAGGATCTTGGAGGCCATGCCAATCTAGTGCAAGCTCTGGCAGGCTCTACCATGCTAGAAAGACCTGGGGATGAGTGGTAGAGCTGCCAACTGAGAACTAGTCAAGTTTGGAAAAGCCCATCATGGGAAGGTTAGCACCAAATGATGAATTACATCAATCACGACATCTCATGAAACCATCAATGACAACAGTATGAAAGGGTTGTGGGTCTGAAGCAGGATGGGACCAACCAGGTCAGGAAAATCATAGACCCTTTGAGGGGGCATCCAAGTTCCTGATCCATCAACAAATGCTTGTTGAGCTTCCCCTTCTGAGATAGTTGCTTTGATACAAAACTATGAGAAAAAGTCCCTGTTCTACAGTTCTTACAATCTAAATGATGAGGCATCATAGTAATTTATCGATGAGAGGGACTTTAGAAACTCTCTACTCCAGAGATTCTTTATCATTTTTAGTGTCATGGACCCTTTGGGAAGTCTGATGAAGCCTATAGGACCCCTTCTCAGAACAATGTTTTTAAAAGCATAAAATAAAATATCTTACATTATAAATAAAACCAAACATAGGATGTTGCAGAAATCTTATTGTACTTTTCATATATTAAAACTCAAAACTATACTCAAACTTTTGGGACATTACATATTGAAATAGTTACTTGTCTGTCTACCTACCTATTTATAGACAGGTAGGTAGATAGATGGATGGATAGATAGACAAATAATAGATGGAATAGATAGATGATAGATAGATAGATAGATAGATAGATAGATAGATAGATAGATAGATAGATAGATAAACAAGTTCATGCACCTCTGGTTAAGAACCCTTGTTCTAGCTCAACTTTTTTCATTTAATGATTGAGGAACTTGAGACCTAGAGAAGGGCAGTGAATTCCTAAAGGTTACCCAGGGACTTAGAGTATTTACTAAAATCTAGGCATTTTGATTCATAGTCCAGTGTCTTGTTCCTCTAGAGTACATTACTTCCATCACACACATGAATCGGAGAATGATTCAATCCTTCACAATCCAACGTCAAGTGGTATGGAACTGACTGCAGGTGCTGGTGCTTAGAGAAGGGAGGAGTCACTGCAGGACAGAGTAGTAGGGTAAGGCATCTGGGAAGAGGTGTGCAGGTCTTAGGCTGAGCCAGAATGGATAGGTAAGACTTTCATTGTCAGGTTCGATTGGCTGTGGGGGGAAAGGCAACAGCAAGGTCAAAAGTATGTTTGGGAAACTTGTATCATATATCAAGAACTTGTTATTTCATCAGTGTGGGAATTCCTTTCTACCAAGACAGATTACAACCTGGCTGTAATTTATAGTCTTAGAGGTGCCTAACGCTCAAAGAGTTTGTGATTTGTCTGTGGTTCCACTGTTAATAAGCATATGAGGCAAGATTTGAACCTAGGCCTTCCTGACTCCCCATCTAGCATTCTGTCTGTGACACTCCACTGACTCTCCCATATTGGGAAATAGTAGGAAATAAATTTAGATGGATAGGGTGGGGCCAGATCGTGGAGGGCCTTGGAAGTCAGAGGGATAAATTTGGTTGCTGTGGTCTAGGCATATATATTCCTGTTTTTCCTGCCACATGTGCTTATACAGTATCACTATGAGGCAAGTAAAGCAGGTATTGTTATAACTATTTTATGGATGGGGAAATTGGGGCACAGAGATGGATTTGTCTAAAGTCATATGTGTCAGTGGTAGAGCTGAGAGCTGAGATTCAAATACAGATCTCTTGATTCCTAGGCCAGTGATCTTTCCGCTGAATCCCATTGAATGACTGGTTCTCCTGGAATTCACCTTATCAGAACGTATCAGTGACTAACTAAAAACCAGACTAATGATTATTCTCACTGCTTTTCTTCCTGCCAGCCAGGCATGATCAAAGAAAATGAAATACCCAACAGGACAAACTCAAGACAAAGTATAGAGAAACTGGGGTAAACGTGCAGCATTTGGACAGGAATTCCTAATTCAGTTCATCTCAACAAATGCTCTCTACCCAGGCACTGTGCTAGTAGGCACCAGGGACAGCCACAAAGACAAAAATGAAACAGCTCCTACTTCCATTCTGCCTGGGAGACTCAACATGTACAACATATACAAAATTATTTAGAAGGAATGCTAATAATTGGGGAGATCAAGATAGGACTCATGCAGAAGGGGACACCTGAGTTGCAGTTTTAAGAAAGTGAGCCATTCTAAGAGATGGAGGTGAAAAGGAGTACTTGGAAGCAGGAAATAGAATGTTTGGAACATAGTGTTTATGAAGGGAAATTTTAGGAAATAAGACCTGGAAGGTAGGTGAGAGATTGGGGAGAGCTTTAAATGCCAGCCTATAGATTTTGTATTTTAGCTTGGAGACAATAGGGAGCCATAGAAAATTTTTGAAGGTTGGGGAGGGGAGCACAACATGAATAAATCATAAGAAAGGTTACAGATAGGGGTGGGGATTAGTCAAGGTGGGGATGAGAGTTGAATCCATTCTGCAGTTCTTATTTTAAGACTTTAGAGCAATAGTGACCAAAACTCAATGAGTGAGGCAGCAGCTACAGAGGTCTGTTGCCAAGTGCATCCTAACTAATCAGGTACAGAGTCAAATTCTATTGGAAAAATTTCTGGTACCTTTAGAACTTTTCCACTGGGGACTTGGCATCTTGGGCTAGGGCTGCCATTTTTTTTGGATGTTGTCCAACTCTGACTATAAACTAAAGTGTATTTATTTATTTACTTTAACAGCACGATTTTTTGCCTTTTCATTTTCTTCTTTAATAGCTTTTACTAATGACTCTTGTTTTTACATTAGAGTTTTTCAAGAGTCAAAATTGACCACAATAGTTGCACAATGTTGGGCTTTGTTTTAATGTTCCTTTCATTTACATTGTTGTAGCTAATGTATAATATTGTTTTTTTCCTAGTCCTGCTTACTTCATTCCACATGAGTTAGTAAAAGATCCCGTTTCTCTAAATTCCTCATATTTATAATTTTCATTCCATTATATTCACATACCAAAATTGTTCCACAGTCAATGAACAGCAATGGTTTACTGCACAACAACTGCTGCTACTACTACTACCACTGTTGCCACCATTTATATAGCTCTTGCTATGTGCCAGGAATTGTGATAAATGTTTTACTACTACTACTACCACTACCACTACTACTACTACTACTTCTCTTCCTCCTCCTCCTCTTCCTCCTCCTCTTCCTTCCCTCTCTTCTTCCTCTTCTCCCTATTCTTCTGCTTTTTGTCCTCCTTGTCTTCCTCATCCTCCTATTACTATTATTACTATAGAAATGCTACAATGAATATTTTGATATAGAGAACCTTTCTGCCTTTGACATCCTTAGGATACATGCCCAGTAGGGGAAATCTTTGCATCAAAGGGCATAAACAGTTAAGTCTTCAGTGTATACAAGTAGGTCATCCCCCCAGATATATATGCATTTTGTACTTATTTTGAATGGTATATTTCTATTAATTCCTCCTAGTGATTATTATTGCTATAGGGAAATACTGACAGTTTTGTGGATTTATTTTTTATTATATTATTTTACTAAAGATATTAATTGTCTCAAACTCTTTGTTGACCCTGGGGTTTTCTATGTAAACTATCACATCATCTACCAGTAGGGATAAAGTAGTTTTCTTTTTGCTGATGTTTTATTCCTTTATTTCCCATGTCTATTGCTATAATTTCTAAAACTGTGTCAAATAATCATGAAGGGAGAGAGCATCCTTGTTTTGCCTCTGTATTTATTATGAAATCTTCTAGTATTTCTCTGTTGCAGAAAATAGTAGTTTGGAGTTTTAGATAAATGTTGTTTTTCAGTCATCTTTCAGTCATGTCTCACTCTTCATGACCCCGTTTGGGGTTTTGGAGTTTCTTGGCAAAGATCCTGAATTGATTTGCCATTTTCTTCTCCAGCTCATTTTATAGATGAGGCATATATATATACTGAGGCATATACATATATATATACTGAGGCAAACAGGGTTAAATGACTTGCTTCAGGTCATATAACTAGTAAGTGTCTGAGACCAGATTTGAACTAAAAAAGATGAGTCTTTCTGACTCCAGGCCTGGTGCTTTATCTACTATGCCGCAGTAACTAATTTTTACAATATTGTAAAAAGGGCCCTCCCATGTCCATGCTTTTTTTTTTTTTAAAGCAATTGGGGTTAAGTAACTTGCTCAAGGTTACACGGCTAGTCATTATTTATGCGTGGGTGCTCATTTTCTGAGGCCGGATCTGATCTCGGGTCATCCAAACTCCGAGGCCGGCGCTCTTACTCACTGCGCCACCTAGCCGCCCCGCCCATGTCCATGCTTTTTAAGGTGTTCGAGTATTTTGCATAAATTAGTGCTATACTTGGTCAACTTTTACTTTTTGCATGAATTGATAAGATTTAGAATTTTTGCTGTTTTAGTTTTTAGCATGATTGATTCTAATTGTGACACAAATGTTAAACCATCCATAGATCCCTGCTATAACTCTAACTGGGTTGTAGGGAATAATTTTTTGTGTTCATCGCTGTAAGGCTGGGGTGTTTTTTAGTCTCATACCCCAAATACTGCTCAATTGTTCCTACTTCTCCAGAATCTTTCAGCACTTACAGTCTACACCACTCATTTTAGCACTTAATTATACACTGTCTGGTATATTGTTTCAGTTGTTTCACGTGTTTGAGATTGGTCTCCTGAATGAGACCATAAGCTGCTCAAAGGAAGGGAATGATTTTTCCTTATCTTGTATCTCTTCCCCAGTCCCCATTATTTCCACCAGTACCTGGCACAGGACTTGGCACAGAATGAATGCTTAATGCAGGCATGACTGATCAATAGATATTCCCAGGGCAAAAAACTTAGAACAGATTTGTTGCTGTCTTGTATCCTAATTGTCCTCCCTCCAGAAAAACAGCACTCATGGAAGCAGACAGCTGCAGCTTCTTCAGCGGGCAAAGGGGAAAATTATAGCAAGATGAGAGACCCAAACATATAAATAGGAAAAGGAAATGCTTGGGCATTTTTGGTGCAATAAAAGTCTGTATCATAATATTACATGTCAGTATGCAATTATGCCTGAAAATTGCCAGCTTTCAGTTTGCTTACCCAGCCAGAGGTCAGGTGGTTCGGTCAGTGGGATGGAGTTTGCTTTAAAAGTAGAATGTTAGTGCTGAGGTAGGTCTGATGTTTCACTTCCTTTCAAAAACATTGTCAGGGTTTGAGATTCACTAAACCATCCTGCCGCGCCCAAGCTCATCTCCAAATCGAGAAGGACAACAGCAGGAAGTTGAGACTGTTTTTCATGGGCTGGGGCCTAACTCGGATATCTCATGCATGAGACCAGTCCTGCAGAGAGCGTTCTTCCTCCTCCCTCCCTCTTGCCTCTGCTACCAGCCCTGACTCATCTCCCCAACCTGAGAGCTGGAGAAATGTTGTTTTGTTGGGGGGAGGTGGGCATCGAGAATGGCTAGG
Organism: Gymnobelideus leadbeateri; assembly: GCA_011680675.1. Lineage (NCBI taxonomy): Eukaryota > Metazoa > Chordata > Mammalia > Diprotodontia > Petauridae > Gymnobelideus > Gymnobelideus leadbeateri. The sequence goes on along the minus strand of WOXC01011131.1, from coordinate 50,901 downwards.
AGCATTGTCAGGTTGCTTGGCAGGTCAGAAATCCTTCTTCCCAAATTGCTTTACTCACCATTTGCTCTTGGTTATTGTTTTCTTCATTTAAGTGGCTGGAAACTTTCCCTCTGAGACATTTTTACCAGCTAGTCCCTGTGGTTTGTCACTATCTAGTTAGTCAAATATATAATAAAATCCATCTTGGATTTTTTAAAACACCTTTGTCCCTTTTTATCTCCATATTCATTCATTCAATAAACATTTATTAAGCACCTACTATGTGACAGGCACTGTGGTAAGTGCTGACAGTCCCTGCCCTCAAGGAGCTTACAATCAATTGGGGGAGACTACATGCAAACAAATATATACAAAGCAAGGATATACAGGATAAATAGGAAGTAATTAAAGGAGGGAAAGTGCTGGAATTAAGAGAGGTTATTGAAGTCTCCCTGTAGACAGTGGGATTTTAATTGGGACTTAAAGAAAGTCAGGGAGGTCAGTATTTAAGTGAAGGAGGAAGAGCATTTCCTGCATAGAAGACAGACAGAGAGAATGTCCAGAGTCAAAAGATGGAAGTGTCTTAGTCATGAAACAGCCAGGAAGCCAATGTTCCTAGGTCACAGAGCACATATAAAGACTGGAAAGGTAGGAGGGGACTAGGTTAAGAAGAACTTTGAATGCCAAGCAAAGCATTTGTTCTTGATCCTGGAGACAACAGGAAGCCATTGGAGTTTATTGAGTAGTATGGAGGACAGTGATATGATTGGATCTGCATTTGAGGAAAATCATTTTAGTAACTGAATGGAGAATGGGTTGGAGTGGGGAGAGACTTGAGAGAGGTGGACCCGCCCCCAAGCTACTGTAATAGTGCAGATTGAGATGACCAGGGCCTGTACGAGAGTGGTGGCAGCGTCAGAGGAGAGAAGTGGCCATATTTGAAAGATGTTGGAAATTATCCATCCAAAGTTGGGAAGGACAGAAATCATTGGCTACTGAAGAACAAAGAAATGAAATGACTTTCCCAAGGTCACACTTCTGATTGTAGGATGCCAAGCTTGTAGAGGATTTATTTTATAGTTGGAAGCTAAAGCCCGTTAACTCAGCCAAGGTCAAAAAAACCCTTAGTTATGAGCAGAGATAGAACCTAAACCTAGAACTCTTGAAGTGCCATCACATAGGCCATGCTGCCAACTTGAAATTTTTCCAGACAATTCTATCCTCCAAGTGTGCCTAGCCAATTTTGCTTTCAGCAACATCTTTACCTTAGATAGATCCCTGCAGGCTTCATATTAACTTAGAAAACCACAGATTAACATTACGTATGTTGTATTGTACTTTTATTTATTTTGTTAAACATTTACCAAATATAGTTTAATCTAGTTCAGCCACCCTAGGGAGTTTTGAGGGTTATAGGTTTGATACCTCTGCCCTAGAAGTTCCTTCACTGGTTGGTTGCTGCATTCATTCATCCATCCATCCATCCATCCATTCATTCATTTATTCAACAAGGATTTATTTGCTACCTTCCCTGTGTCTAGTTCTGTGTTGGACAGGGAAAGCCATAGGCCTTTGTGTAAGTACTGGCTGAAAGATAATGTATACATAGAATTACAATTCAAGACAAGAGGTTGCTTGCCTTCTCAATGGGTTGGAGAGGGACTGGATGTAAGGGAGAGAATTTGAAACTCAAAATATTTTTTAAAATGTTAAAAGTAAAAATAGAAAATGAATAAAGACTTTTAAAAAGGTAAGCAGTGATAAATAGCTTGTGAATAGTGAAGGCTGGTAAATATGTTAGGAGTCAAAGCTTCCTAGAACACAATCCCTCCCTCACACTCAACAGCTTTACCAGGGAGCACTCACCATGACAGTCCCAAATCATGGCTTTTGGACTCTGGAAGTAAAAAGAAGCTTCTCTCCACAACAAAGGCTGGGTAGTTCTGTCTTGCAAAAACCCTCGTAATAAATCTGAGTGGAGCTATCTTAAATCTCAGACACGAGGCAATAGCCAAGTCAGCTCTCCTAAGTCATGATATCTTAACAGAGAACTTGAAACAGACTCCTAGAAATGAGACCAGGACCTGATCTGGGACTGAGTAGGCTGGGGACAGAAGAGAAGAAATACAAATATGTTACAGATGGGTCAAGAAATAATGGGAGGCCCCATGAGGTCCACCCCTAGAAATATTTCAGTAGTGACAAAGTTGGTCATTGAGCCCCTTTCTGCCTCTACACACACACACACACACACACACACACACACACCCCTTTTCATCACAAGGGAGTTACCATTGGTTTTTCAATGCTAGGAAAGTAGATTATAAATCAATTCATACCAAAATATAAAAAGCAGCAAGGTATAAGGAAAAGAGCACAGGATTGATCACCAGCTCTGTAGGGGAAAGGTTACTGGGGAAGAACACTAGATGAGGTCAAAAGACCCAAGTCTGAATCCTGCCTCTATCTTTGGGACCATAGGCAAGTCACATAATTTCTTTGAGGAGGTTGGACTAATTAAATTCTTTTTTGTTGTTGTTTTTTTTTGCTTTTTTTTTGGAGGGCAATTGGGGTTAAGTAACTTGCCCAAGGTCATACGGCTAGGTTTTTGTTTGTGTGTTAAGTGTCTGAGTCCGGATCTGAACTCAGGTCCTTCTGACTCCAGGGCTGGTGCTCTAATCACTGTGCCACCTAGCCACCCTGACTAATTAAATTCTTAACATGAAGTCTATGACTATATATACATACATACATACATATTATATATATAGACATATACACATGTATATGTATATGTGTCTATATATAATATGTATGTATATATGTATATGTGTGTATGTGTACATGTATATGCTGTGTGTGTATGCATGTGTATATATGTATATGTATGTATGCATTGATTGCTGTATTTAAACATAATTGGTTTCCTTTGAAATTCTTCATATTTTATTTTATACATTTAAAAACATTCTGAGAAGAGGTCCATGAATTTCACCAGATAGGGTCCATGACACAGAAGTTTAAGAATGCCTGGGCTAGACGGCTTCTAAGGATCTTTTCAGCTTTAAATCCCTAGTGTCTATGACCTGGGTTTGAGTCTTGATTCTATCACTAGCTATGTGGCCTTCACTTTCTTCTTTGGGTCTCACTTTCCTCATCTGTAAAATAGGGAGGTTGGACTAATTGCTCTTCCTACCAGCTCTAAATATTCCAGGCACTGAGGACTTCACATGTGGCCTTCCAAAAACGTGTCTACCTCTCTGGAGAGAAGGCAGTGTTGTTTAACCCAAAGCAACTACTCTAATGTTCTGATGATGGCATTTAAGGCAATACTGTAGGTCAATGAGGAAGACCGAGGTGAGGGTAGAGAGAATTTTCCAGGTGCCCCCTCACGACACCTCTTAAGCAACTCCCTGTTCTCTACAAGTACAGAATTCATGTAGGCTGGGTCCTTAACAGTCTCTCAGAGGACCTGGAGGAGCTCTTCTAGTTGTTCTCTCTAATAGCCCCCTCCCCAACAGGGTACAAGGGAAGTGGAGGAGGGGGAAAGGGAAGAGAATGAATCAACTATAATTACCAGGTTCCTTCCCAAAATTTTTTATCCTTTCTTCCTTCCTCTTTTTTCTTTCTTTTTTCTTTCCTTCTTTCTTTCATTTCTTACTTCCCTTCTTCCCTTCCATTCTTTCTTTCCTCCTTCCTCCCTCCCTTCATTCCTTCCTTTCTTTTTTCTTCCTCCCTCTCTCCCTTCCTTCTCTCCCTTCTTCCCTCCTCCCTCCCTCTGATTCTTTCTTTCTTTTCTCCCCCCTTCTCTTATCTTTCTTCCTTTCCTCCCTTCCCTCCTTCCTTCTTTCCTCCCTCCTTCCTTCCTTTCCTCCCTTCTTCTCTCTCTCCTTCCTTCCTTCTCCTCTTCCTCTTTCTCCTCCTCTTCCTCCTTTTCCTTCTCCCTCCCCCTCTCCCTCCTTTTTCTCTTCCTTCTCTTTTAAAGAAACAACACAGCTCAATTCAACCCAACCAACATTTCTTATGTTCCTAATGAACATAGTGTGGAATACAGTGTGGAACACAGTGTTAGGTGATCAGAGGACAAAGTCTAGCTGAGACTGTCAAGGTTAGATTAAAAGAATGGTCTCAATTTGTCACAGGATCATCACCTTAGCTATAGAGGAGACCCTTTTGTGTAATAATAATAATAATAATAATTTACCTTTCTAAAATACTTTAAAATCACATAAAGCACTTTCCTTGCCATGTTTTTATAAGAGGAGTTGCCCCAAAACTATTATCTTTACTTTAAAGTTGAGGAATTGGGCTCCTTGAGATGAAGTGACTTGCCCAGGGTGACACAGCTAGTAAGCTTCTGGGGCCAGATTTGAACTCAGGTCTTCCTGATTCCAGGCCTGGTACTTTATCCATTGCACCACCTACTGCCCAAAGTCAGGAGTTCTGAATTTAATTCCCTGCTCTTCCACTAAACACTAAACACTCTCTATGTTTAGGTTTCCTCATCTGGAAAATGGGAATAATCAAACCTGTTCTCAAACCTATTAGTGAGAAAATGGAGGGCTACAGGAGTCACAATCTTAGAGTCATTGGATGGTCAGAAGACCACAGGGGAGGAAATCTGTGCCAGGCTTGGGACTGTAACCCAGTAGTGCCTGGCTCCCAGTTTCTACACTTTGGATTGCCAGGCCATACTTCTTAACCTCCTGAGAAGAAGGGGAGAGGTCCAGTGAGGGGGTGGGGGGAAGGAGGAGTATGATTAAGCTGGGGCTGTGAGATTTTGTTGTTAGTAGGATTTGTTTGTTTTTGTTTTAAAGGGAAGACATTTAAAGCTGTTTTCATTCCCCTCCTAGAGTAGTGGGAAGCTTTGGGAGATCTTTTATAAAAACTAAACCCCCAACTCTTGGGTTTCCCAAAGGCCTTAGAAAAAGGGGTTTTGGTGGAGGTTGGGGCTGGGGCCTGGATTTGGCTGGGTTTTGGGGAATGCAGGCCCCAGGGTGTGGTGGGGCAGGTTGACAATCGAAGGCGGGGTCGGGGCTAGGCCTGGGCTAGGTCCGCTGACAGCTCACACAATAGGGAGCCTTCACCCCCACAGCTGACAAGTTGATCTAGCTGGGCGGTGCTGGGGACCAGGTGGTGCAATGGAGTGGGGAAGCTGAGATTTGCCCTGTTTCAACCTTGGCTGAGGCCCAAAGCCTGGCTAGCCCCAGCTATTCTGGAGCCTGGGACGCCCTGTCAGCATCCAGCCCTGAGGGCATTTGTGGGCCAAGGGGTGTGCCCTCCTAGGTCTGTGGGCCCCTGATGGCAAGGCCAGAGTGAGGGGGATGGAGGAGCAAGGGTGGGGTGGGGGAACGCCCGTCCAGAGATCTGAGCTTAGCCTGCTTACCATTCTGCTGTTGACTCACATCCTTGGACTTCCCCCCTTCCCCCACTCCCCACCTCCTCCCAGTGGGATGTCAGAGCCAAGGCAGACCACATTGAACAAGGACACATCCTTCCCCCACTGTTGGAAAGGCACAGGTAGGCTCCACCCAGCTGAATTCCCAGATCTGAAAATAAAATCTACCCTCCTTCCTCCTCCCTCCTTCCCTCTCCCCAGCCCAGGCTTTTACCACAGACAATAATTCAGCCAGGTGGTTTAGGAGCCAGAGGCTGGGACATAGGAACTGGGGACAGGGTGGGGCCAAGTCCCAAAGGATGGTCAGACATTTGCTCCAGGGAACAGAGCCATCTGTGGGTACTGCAAATAGAAATGATGGCCCTGGACCCCAAACATTTGGGGGGGCATATTCTGACATTGTTGCTATTCGCAGAGGAGGGTAGGACCCATGAGCTAACCCTTTTGTCATCCAGCCCCACACTCCCACCATGGTGAAGTACAGTTATTAGAATTAAGGAGGTTTGAATTTAAAGAAACTCATCCACTAACTTCCCTGGAGAAAAGTGTCAATAAGCCAAATGAAAGGATTGGTCTAGTTCAGGGGTTGAACCTGCAGCCTCAAGACCACATGTGGTCCTCTAGGTCCTCAAGTACGGCCCTTTGACAGAATCCCAACTTCACAGAAGTTTGAGTTACTCCTGGTAGCTCATCTCTGAAATTCCTGTTTGGCCTGAATGTCCTATAACTCTATGATTCTGTAAGAAGTTTGAACAGCCACTTTCTCATTTTCTGACTCCTTTTCTGATTCACAGATTCTTTTAATGTTGTATTAAACTGCAATCTGATTCAACAAATAGTTATTGGCCTCCTGCTAAGCAGTGCCAAGCTGTAAGGCTTTGAAGACAGCCTGTTCTCACAGGGCTTCACATCCCATAGAGGAGAAGACATGTGCATAAGTAACTATAATGTAAGATAAAATGGGTTAAGTGCCTTTGGAAAGGTCCATAGGGCTGCAGAGGTTCCAAGGAGAGAGAAGCCCCTTTTGGTATCTGGGAAATTTCATGATGGAGCTGCCCTTTGATTTGGGATGGGTAAAGTTTTGACAGGCAATTATGCATGGAAGTGGGGCAGCATGGCCAAAGGCACAAAAGTAGGAAGTCCAGGGATATGTCCAGAGACAAAGATGAGTGACATAATTGGGCTTGAGGCACATAGTGAGTCCTTGAATCAAGTAGTGAGGGATGAGAGTGGAAGAACAGGCTAGGGCCAGACCAAGACTTTATTCTACAGAGAATAGGGAGCATGGAGGGTTGGAGCAAGGGAGTTCTATAATCATACCTATGCATGAACAAAAAAGAATCTGGCCACAGTGTGAAGGGTGAACAGGAGCAGAGACTACAGGGAGACACCAGTGAAGAGTCTATTTCAGTAATCCAGATATGAGACAATTAGGGCTGGAATTAGGGTGTTGTCAGAGGGAAGGAATAGTGAGAGAAAGATATGGTGCTGTAAGAGCTTGCTTACTGATTGGATGCATGTAGGTGAGGGGGAGACAGGGACGAGAAACAATGAAGTAAAAACAGCCCTAGCTTTGGAGTAGTCAGCCCCAGGTTCAAATCCTGGCTCTGTCACTTATACCTTGGACAAATGTGATCTTGGGCAAGTCATTCACTTTCTCTGGTCCTCAGTTTTTATCTTATGTAAAATGAGGAAGCTGGCCTAATTACTGGTCCATTTTGTCACTAAGACCTGCGACCCTCTGGTGTGGTCCTTTCCTGGGGTGTTTGTATTTTCATAGGAGACTCTAGAAAACTAAAAAACCTTTAAAAACACAAAGGAATGAATATCTAATGAAGAATTTCAGGCTTGTGAGGTGGATACTTAGGCAGTTGAGTGCCTCAACTCAAGCCAAGTAGGCAGCCACCTACTCCACTCCACCACAAGTGTGACCTTGTCCTGTGAACCTCGTGAAGGTAGGGAAGATCAGAGGTCAGAATGCTCTAAAGCCACATTTACTTCCTGAGAAATGAGAGGGGCTGGCTGGGGCAACTCGATTTCAATTTCTGTTGGGTACCTGAGAAGGGATAGGAACATTTGGGGAGGGGATGTCTAATTAAACAGCAACATCACAGTAAAACCCTCAGAACAAATAATTGGCATTAAGTAAGGCTCTCACGTAGTGCCCAAGTCCCAGTTGTTTGCCCAGGGCAGGGGGATAGAAGGTGTGCCCAGAGAGAGCTAAAATCAACAGCCCCCCACACCCATGCCCTTCCCTCAGTTTGAAAGTGCTGGCCAGGGCCATCGTGAGATATTGACTTAGCTGTCCCCACCCTAGCCCACATAGGCTATGCTTTGTGCTGACTGTACCTGACCCAGCCAGGCCCAGGCTGGGCACAATCAGAAAGGAGGAGGGTGGGGTATAGTGGAAGGTTAGAGAATGGGAGAAGAGTAGTTCAACTGAAAACAATGGGATCAATGTCCCAAATCCCTGCCTGAGTGCCCCCCTCCAAAGCTGCATCCTGAGAGTTTATTAGACTATCTAAGAATTCTGAGGCTTTAACTGATTGGAGCACATAGATAGTCATAGGATTATGGGATGGGTAGATTTTAAACTGAAAAGGACCTCAAGACCCTAGTCCCTTCTAGACTTATCTAGTCCAACCTGCTCTGGGCAAACTGAGCCCCAGAGAGGTTAAGTGACTTCCAGGTTCACATAGGTAGTAAACAAAGGGAGAAATTACAGCCAGGTCCTTTGACTAGTTCTTATCCTAGGGATCATAAGATTAGAGATTTAGAAATGGAAAGGACTTTCAAATTAATCTAGACTCGTTGCCCTTCTTTGCCCTTTCTTATAGCATTTTCTCTCCCCAGCACATTTTCTTCCTCTTCTTTTAAAAATTCTGCCCATCCTTAAAAGCCCAGACATGATGACCCTGCTGCTCTCCATGAAGCTTTCTCTGAACCTCTCCTTGATCTATCCTTCTGGCTAATCCAAGGCTGTTTTTGTGTTGTTAGTTGTCTTTTCATGGGCATTCTTTCATCTCATAACTCCCACCCCTCAATTCCATCCCCACCCTTCCACCCCCCCACCCTTGCCCAAGAGTGTTAACTCTATCAGGACACAAAAGGTGCCTTAGCTTTCTTTCCCTTTCCCACATGGTGCCCAACATAGCGCCATAGTAGTTTCTCTAGAAATACTTGGTAGATTTGGTTGACAACCGTAGAAAGAAACAAAGACTTAAACAAAACAAGGTCCATTAAAAAGCCAGGAAAAGACATCTGGAACCAGGTCTGTGCAATGGATTTGCATGTAGTTATGACACTAGCATTTCCCCTGACACCCTTTCTTTCCCTGTATCTATGTCTACATCTACATCCCCAACTGGTTGATCACAGTTGCTCAGTGAATTACAAAGTGAATTACAAAGCCTTGCCCAGTCTTCATGAGTCAGTGACTGCCTCCCTAATCACCCTCCCATATCCCATTGGTTGAAATGCCATCAAGAATGGGGAGTGATGAGGGATAAGGGAGTGATAGCAAAGTTTGGAGACTATTCACCCTCCCCATCTCCTTCTGGTAAAGTGCCCAGGAAGCACTTGCTATGAAGAAGTCAGAGACCATTGGGTTAGATGTTTCAGAAATTCCTTCTGCTGCTAAAGCAACCCCAGGGGGGACCACATGGAGAATACATTCTCTCCCCAGACATTACCTGAGCCCACCCATTCTTAACACTCCTTTCCTTCTCTGGACCACGGCCATAGCAGATGTTATAGGGACAATAACCAGCACTATGGTCACTCCTGGTGAAGAGGGGAAAGAGAAGGGAGATAGTAGGTGGGGGGGGGAGGGGGACCAGTCAATAGTGAGTGCCATATTTGTTGGACCGTTGGTATGGCCATGCCATTCTTCTCACAGATACAAGAAAGCAGAATAAGATACAAGATAGGCAGAATCATAGCACAATATAATGTCAAAATGGGATGAATACTTCAAGGTCATCTAGTTCAACCCTCTCATTCTGTAGAAAAGGAAACTGAAGCCCAGATTGAAATTAGAGTATGGTACTATAGGAAAAATACTAACTCTGGCTTCAGAGGCCCTGGGTTCAAATCTTGCCAATAAATACAGTCACCAACTGTATGACCTTGGACAGCTCACTTGAGTTCCTTGGGCCTCAATAACTTCATGTATAAAATGAGAGGGATAGACTAAGTGGCCTTGGAGGTTCCCTCCAACTCTATCTATGATCCTGAGTTAAGCTCCTCTAGTTAGTTAGTGACTGAGCTCAGGGCTACTACAGCCTACTCTGGGCTCTCAAACCTTTTTTCCCTATAGTTTTGCCTTCATGAGAGGAAACGGTAGAAAAAAGTGGCTGCACAAGTGCTTGTTAGTAATTTTATAGATATAGATTAATGCTGCCATTCTTTCCCTGTAACCTGTTTGCTTTTATTTTCTTCCCCTCCTTTGCTTTTTTTTCCTTTGATTTATTTTTTTTCTTTCTTCTTTCTAAAGGGAAGCTGGAATTTTGCATAGAGAATCTAATGACTTTTTTTTAAATATATTATTCTTAGAGACAAAACCACTTTTGTTTGAAGTAATGGGAAGAGGAAAAGTAAGAAAGGGGGATAGGTGGAATCTTTAGAAAGAAGAAAGGTGTTTGGTGAAGAGCATTATATTTTGAATTGTTCTTGGTTGTATTGGCTTCTCTAAGGATGTAGGAATCTTCCAGTCACTCAAGGGGCTCAGCTAGAGATGGTTGATGACAGGGGCCACCAACTTACCTCTAATGTGCACCAACTACAAGAACCAAGAGGGTCCTTCCTTCTCACCTCCAGGGCTCAGCCACTAGGACTGAGAAAACAAGTTTCCATCCACCCTTGTGAAATCACCTTTAACAGGAGAAAAATGTTCCTTTTGTCCCCACTGCCAGGTTGTCTGATCTAGCTTCTATTCTGGGTAATCAATCAATCAATAAACATTTATTAAGTATCTACTATTTGCCAGGCACAGAACAAATCCTCTTAATAAAAGGATTTGTCCTGTAAAACTTGGTCGGTGAAAGGGCCGCACTTGAGGACCTAGAGAGCCATATGTGGCCTGGAGGCTGCAGGTTCTCCCTGCCTGGTGAAGACTATACAAAACAATTTGCAGCTGATGTTGGCCTCAGCCATCCAGCAGTGCCAGTCTTTAAATGAAGACTCAAGAACTTTGGGACTCAGATTTTAACTACTCCTCCAGTGTGGAGATAGAGGCTTGGGATCCTGTACAGACTGAACCTCCTACATCCAATATTTATCTCAGTATCCTGTCACTGTCAGTGATTGCTGATTATATCTTGCTGTGACTACCTCTGCTTATTGGCAGGTGTGTAAACAAAGGCAAGCCAGGCACATCAAGAAACTCTCCATCTTGCAACTTCCTTTCTCTCTGCTATCTCCCTACATCCAATCTTGACCTCTCATAGGTTCAAATTTCAGATCCAAGATATGTGTTCTGGCCTTTCCAACTATTCCATTAGATTGTAAGCTCCTTGAGGGCAAGAACTGTCTTTTACTTCTTTTTGTATCCCCAGAGCTTAGTAGAGTGCCTAGCATATAGTAGGCACCTAATTGATGTCATTGATTGATTGATCTGACCCTTCGAATTAGCAGCTGAATTTGGCTGCTCCTTCTTCCTCCCCCAGCCCCAAGATTATCAGAGTAGGGGAAAGGATTAAGCTCTTAAGTTTTCCTCCCTAGAAACTAATATCTGTGTTAGTCACATATCAATGTTTGTTGACTTGAACAAGCAAAATAGGAGTAATAGTCCCTACCCTCTCTATCTCAAGTTATTGTGATGATCCCATGTGATCCCAAGTGATGTGAAAGTTCTGAAAAATTATAAAGCACTATCTGCATATGAGATATTAGCATTAGAAGCTCCCTGGTGGCAGGGACATTTTTGCCCCCAGGACTTAGCATAGAACCTGATAAATCTTGGCACTCAGCACATCACTACAGAATGGAATCAAATCCATTGGTTTGTATCTCCAGTGTTTAGCATTAGTGTCTGGAACATAGTAGTCACTTAAAGAATTTTTTCAATTGAATTGAATTACTACTGTTAGGTAAGCACTTAACCCTTTGTCCCTAGTATAATGACACTTCACCAAATACAACTCCAATATTCATCAAGCTTGCTGGGCAGCTAGGTGGCGACATAGTGCATAGAGTTCAGGGCCTGGAGTCAGGAAGACTCATCTCCCTGAGTTCAAAAAGCTTTCTAGCTGTGTGATCTTAGGCAAGTCACTTAACCCCATTTGCTTCAGTTCCTTATCTGTAAAATGAAGTGGAGAAGGAAATGGCAAAGCACTCGAGTATCTTTGCCAAGAAAGCCTTAAATGAGGTCCTGGAGAGTTGGACACAACTGAAATGATTCAACAACTGTGTGTGTGTGTGTGTGTGTGTGTGTGTGTGTGTGTGTATGTATATACACACATATAAATACATGTTATGTGTATATGCATATATACACACATACATACACACATCAAACGTAAAAATTCAAAAAGCACAGCAGTCTGGAATAATTAATGTAGGGACAAAGGATTCTCTATTACTCCAAACCCCTGAAGGTTTCACTGTATTATAGCAAAGGACAATAATAGATACCACTATCATTTAAAATATAAACCATATATAAACCATACTATATGGTTATATATGATTTATAGCTGGTCTTCACTATACTAGTCTTATTGATTCTCTATTCATTCCTTACTACCTTTTTCTCTTTCCACAGGCCCCCTACCTGTATCCCCATTGCCCACATTTTTAGCAGATGTCTTGATTTCTTACTTTACTGATTATTAAGATCTTCCAAGGCAGTGGCTGAAAAAGTATTATCTGGGGACCTCTGGAAATTGCTGAGACCCTTTCAGGAGATCCTCAAACTCAAAACCATTTTCATAATACTAAGACATTTTGATCTCTAATAGAGTAAATAGCCATAGATATAACACATTAAAAAGCTCCTTCCTAGTTTTTAAGAGTATAAACAGGTCCTGAATCCAAAAAGTTTGAGAACTGTTGTCCCAAGGAGACTTTCCTCATCTCACCTCCTTAAAATTTCCTCAAAATTTCTCAGCTTCTTCTTACTTCTCTCCTTCCTTTTTGCCTCAGAAAAGTGACATTCTTACTCTTTGCTACAACGAATCTGTCCATCCCCACCTTTAATCCCATTCCTCCTGCCTCCTATAGGGCCTAGGTCTAGCACTCAGCATCCTTTCTGTCCTACTTTTCTTAGACCTCTCCCTGTCCATCATGGCCTCTGCTACAATCATGCCCAGTTCTCCTTAATCCTAAAAAAGTCTTCCCTTAATCCTTCTACCCTGTACAGTCACCCCTTTAGTTTTTTCTTCATGACCGAACTTTTTGGAGAAGTTGTCTATGCCTGATGTCTGTTTCCTCACTACCCACTTTCCCCTCAGCTCCCTGGAGCGGGCCTTCTGCTCCCATCATGTGACTAAAATTGCTCTTTTGGGTCACCCCCAACTTCCTGGTAGCCAAATCCATGGTTCCTTTGCAGTCCTCCTCACTGGTGCCTCTGTAGCATCTGACACTACTGATTCCCCATGCCTTCTGCAGACTGTTTCTTTCCTTGGCTTCAGAGGCACCACGCTCCTCTAATCTGCCTGCCTGGCTCCTTTGCTGATTCCTAGTCTGCTTCCTGAGGTTCCCCCAGAATTCTGTCTTAGAATCATAGATTTGGAGCTAGCAGGGCCCTTGGAGATCATCCAGTCCAACCTCCTCATTTTATAGAAAAGGAAACAGGGCCAGAGAAGTGAATTGCTCAAAGTCACAGAGGTAATTAGTGGGAAATTTTGTTGTTCTTATTCAGTAATTTCAGTAGTGTCCAACTCTTTGTGAACCAATTGGGATTTTCTTGGGAAAGATGCTGGAGTGGTTTGTCATTGGGGTCAAGTAATTTGCCCAGGGTCACAAGGCTAGTAATTGTCGTAGGGTCAATTTGAACTCCCATCTGTCTTCCTGACTCTAGGCTCAGTGCTCTATGCACTGCACCACCTAACTTCCCCCAAGTAGGAAATATGGGATTTGTATTCAATTTGAATTTAATTCTGACTTTCCATTGGACCATGCTGCTTCATTCATAAAAAGATAGATATAGCCATAGATAGATATATCTCTATATGATACAATATATAATATATTATATATGTATATATACATACACATATACATATGTATTTATATACATATACACATATGTGCGTGTGTATATATATATATATATATATTTTTTTTTTTTTACTAGATCTTCGATTTCACTGGTGTATCAGGAGCTCCCAGTTTACTCTTTATGCTAACTCAGATTAGAATTTTCTGCGCAATTTGTAAAGTTTCTTGCTCAGGGTCATACAGTCCCTGTGTCTCAGTTAGGCTTGAACCCAGGTGTTCCTGACTTGAGATCAGATCTCTGTCTCCTTGGTCTACTTTCTTTTCTCTCATTATACTCTCCATTGATCATCTCATTCATGCTCATATCTTAAACTGTCAACATATAACTCCCAAATCTATATGCTCAACCTTTGACATTACCAGATCTGCACAGCCATCTCCCTAGAGGACATCACCAAGGCAGAGAAATTACCAGCTTCTAAATACTCAGGTATATCCATAACTTTGAGATCTTATCAGCATGGGGACTACAATTAGATCAGCCAACGAAGACTGTGACACACACACGTCTTCTTACCTTTGTGAATCTTGTCTGTTATTCCAAGAACCACAAAGGATGAAAAAGGCATTGATGCCAATGGACCTCAAACCCAACGTGTCATCTTTCTTCCAAAGTCTGCCCTTCCTCCTGACTCCACAGTTTCTGCCAATAACATCATCATTCACCCTGTCTCTCAAGTTCAAAATCTCAGTCATTATCTCTGACTCTTCTCCCTCCCTCTTTTCACATATCCAATGAGTTAGCAAGTCCTGTCAATACCACTTTGGAAATATCCCTTACATCTATCCCATATTCTTTCTTCCCATTGCCACCACCCTATTACAAGCACTCATTACCGCCCACCTGGACTATTACAGTAGCCTCTTAACAAATTCTCCTACCCCTACTCTTTCCCTTCTGAGCCTTCCTTCACACCTTCCAGATTAATGTTCTTTATTCACAGATTTCATTATGACATTCTAATCCTAACCCTTTGAGAATCCCCTTTTTTGCTTACCAAATTGAGTTCAGATACCTTGACCTGGTATCCAAGGCCCTCCAGATCCTGTTCTATCATACAGTTCTGCCCTTATCTCATTCTATATCACTTTATGGACATTATGTATAAGCCAGATTGATCTACTTGCAGTCCCCATACATCCCCTGCATTCTCCTGTCCCTCTATATTTGCTTTTGCTGTTCCCTATGCCTGGTATACCTTCTCTGACTGTCAAATTCTTACTTAGCCTGATTTTCCCAGCAAGGAGAATGGGAGTGAGAGACAATACAGAGCAGGGGAGCCTTGGGAAACAGCTGCTGGAGAAGCACCAGCCAGAGGTCACAGTGCATGAGGGGAGGCTGCTTTGGGTGGAGCTTTACTGGGCTGCTGCCCAACTCATGCCAACTCTTCCAAGAAGCCTTCCCTGATCATATGAGACTTTGTTATTTATCCTTGTCCAACTTTTCATGACCCCATTTGGGGTTTTCTTGGTAAAGATACTAGAGTGGTTTGCCATTTCTTTCTCTAGCTTATTTTACAGAAAAGGAAACTGAGGCAAAAAGTGTTAAGTGCCTTGTCCTGGGTCACACAGCTAGTTAAGTACCTGAGTCTGGATTAGAACTCAGATCTTCCTGACTCCAGGCCCAGCCCTATATCCATTGTGCCCCCTAGCTGCCCTTAAGATTTTGTTTACACTTCTCTTAAGGACATACAGAATAGGGATGAGTGTCTTAAGTAGACATTTTATAACCCATAATGCTCTCCATATAGAAGATGCTTAAATAAAGTTTGTTGAATTGAACATGTTAATAATGATGAGCCAGAATCACAATAAAGAAAAGGTTAAGTTTGGTATGTGTAATACATTTTAGAATAATTTCATGTTTAAAAAGTTGAGATAGATATTTAAAGTTCACTGAAAAACTAAGCTACCCAGACAGAGGATTCTGAATTGCTGATCTATACCTAAGGCTTTGTGACTGGGGCTTTTCCCCAGGTTGCTAAAATTTAGAAAACACTGAACACATCCAGGGTGGCTTTCTCCTCTCTAGTAACCATACCCCAAGTATGTTTTCTGCCACCATCATCCCTATGGCTCTGTTGGAGTGTTACTATCCCTGAGGCGTTACCCACTCTTAATTAAGGATTTAGGAAAAAGTATTCTTCTTTAAATACCTCAACAACAGGGCTAATCCTCCTATTCCACGCACATATTTTATGATTACCTTTGCTGAACCTTCCACTTGACCTAGATACTTCTTCCTTCTTAGCCTGTGTAAGTGCTAGAAAAATTGTTAAAATCATGAAAATCTGCCTTAGTGACCTCAGCCTCCCTTTTTCCCCATCTGGGATTTCTCTTCTCTAGCACCTTATCCAGAGTCCTATTACTTCCTCTCTCCTAGCAAAATGTATTATCAGAACAGGTTCTGTTATCTTTTATACTTTGGTGTGAACATAAGTTTCTATGTAACCTCTCCTGGGAGCTTGTGGGGAGAAGAGAGAAGAATTGCATTTTGGGCCATAAGATAGAATTTTTGAGCTGAAAAGGGACCTTAATTTAGTCCACTTCCCTTATT
The DNA here is from genome assembly GCA_011680675.1 of Gymnobelideus leadbeateri. Lineage (NCBI taxonomy): Eukaryota > Metazoa > Chordata > Mammalia > Diprotodontia > Petauridae > Gymnobelideus > Gymnobelideus leadbeateri. Next base: position 34,747 of record WOXC01011131.1, on the reverse strand, counting down.
TTGCAGACATAAGAGACTGAGGCCCAATGAAGGTAAGAGGGTAACAGATTTGCCGAGGGCCACACAACTAGATAGAAGCAACCCTAGAACCCAAGACTTCTGGTATTGTCTGCCCTGCCTCTCTTCTCACTTTTCAGTATTTCTTCTCTCTGTTGGTCATCTACCTCCCTAATGACTTCCCAGCATTCTCCCATTACCTTTTGGATGTCCAGCCTTCCCTATCTTCCACCTGGACCCCCTCCAATGTGTTGTATTTCAGCCTCTCTTCCCCAACAGCATCCTGTGTTGTGGACTTACCCTTCCCTGTTTTTATTCTTCCCCACTCCTCAAATCTTGAGCTGGTTTATGTTCCTTCTCTTCCTTTGGGGCTATAGTGTACCTCATTTTCCTCATCTCTGATGGGAGGAGAGTATGTCAGAAAACGTTTTTTCTAGAGTGGGGCTGAGGCAGCCTGATAGAGTGGGAAGAGAGCTGGATTTGGAGACCAAGAATGGGGCTTAATAGCCCAGCTCTGCCATTTATTGCCTGTGTGAGCAAGTCACCTCCCTCTGTCTTACTAGTAAAATGATGATGGTTGGATTCAAAAGTCTATGAAGGCCCCTTTTTCTGTGAGAGGCAGTTCAGTATCTGCTTCAGGGGCTGGAGGAAAGCGGATGGAGCCCAGGCCCCTCCTGTGGGGCTGTGTGAGGGGACCTGAGGCTCCCAAGCTAGAGGCCCTCAAGTAGAGTCAGGAAGGCAGCAGCCCAGTAAAGCTCCGCCCAAAGCAGCCTCCCCTCATGCACTGTGACCTCTCGCTGGTGCTTCTCTAACAGCTGTTTCCCAAGGCTCCTCTGCTCTGTATTGTCTCTCACTCCCATTCTCCTTGCTGGGAAAATCAGACATTGCTGGGAGTGGAGCAGGAAAAGCAGGAAAAAGAGGAGGGAGAGATGTCAAGGCTCTCCCTGTATCAGAGATGACATTCAGAGCACATTAGTGTGCCTGGGCCTGCTGTTTTGCCCCCTGTACCACCCCACCCCACCACCAGCACAGAAAATGAGCAGTGACTCAGAGAGCAGCCACTGGGGAGGTGGCCTTGCCAACTGGCTCTAAATGCCAACCCTCATACATGCAATCAGTTCATATCATAGGCAAAATCATCCTTCACCCACCCAGCAAGAGGCCTGTCCCTCATCCTCAGGCATCTTGTAGCTTCTTTTCCCTTTCAAGGTTACCACTGCTACTCATTTTAACCTTCTTTTGCCTGGATAAACCCATGCAGGAAGGAGATGGAATATGATTGGCCCTGATCCTTTGGCCCTGATGGGGAGAGGAGGGGAACTCTGGTGATGTTCAGAAGTCTCCCTAACATCTCATCTGCAAACCAGTTGTTTCCCAGTTTTCCAGATTCCACAATCCAAAGGAGCCATCCCTGAACCTATAGCCCACAGCCAGGCCAGGCTTCCATAGGAGATTCCAGTCTTCAGCATGAAGTCCCTGGCTCAGAAAACACAGGATGATTGATGACAAACCAATCACATTCTGGAGCAGCCTTTAATTTGCCTAATTATTAGTGACTTCTTATGGAGTAGTCAAGATTGGTGCAGTGGATGGACTCTGATGACAAAAGCTCAGAAAGCTGGGCTTTAGATGTTCAACAAATTCTCAGCTGCCTTAGTTGCCTCTCTCCTCTGAAGGGTGGAACAATCAACTTCTCCCAAGCCTCCCTTTACAGAGAGAGAGGGCTCAGAACTTTCCAAGAAACTCTCCATTTTCCATGAGCTGCTCTGCTTGGTTTTGACATCAGCCATGCCCCACCCCCCTCCCATTTTAGCTTCTGTTTAAGTAGTCTTCCCCTACATGATTGGAAACTTCTTGAGGGGAGGAACTGTCTTTACCTTATTTGCATCCCCCCACTGAACTTAATGTAGTACCTGGTATATAATAGGCACTAAGTAAATGTTTATTGAATGGTATTTAATTCTTGAATTGAGCCTGGGTTCAGTTCTCCTCTGATATTTACTAACTGTGTGGCCTTGGGCAAGTCATTGAGCCTAGGTTTCTTTTCCTGTAAAGTGAAGGGATTGAATTCTGTGGTCTCTGAGGGCCTTTTCAGCTCAGGTTCTGGGATCCTAGCCTTAACTGTTGAATTAATGCAATGCAATTGAATTTCATGCAGAGAAAGAAGGAAGTGGCCTGGGTGAAGGTTGCTTGCATATGGTCCTTAAAGCAAATTTGGAAGAGGAATGCTTTGTGTGATATTTTCAGTTGGAGAAATAAGCAAGTGGGGGCACTTTCAGGCTGTCCCAGAGTGAGGTAGGGGAAGAGAGATGTATAATGGCAGAGGACCCCAACTCCATTCCTGTTTATTCCATTTGCTGCTTGTGTGACCTTGGGAGGCCATTTTCCTGCCCTGGGCCTCAAGTTTCTTATCTATAAAATGGAGCTGAATTAAATGATAGCAGTTTGGTGGTTCGGTAGATAGAACACTGGGCCTGGAGTCAGGAAGACCTGAGTTCAAATCCAGCCTCAGACACTTGCTTCCTATGTGACCCCGGAGTTAAGTCACTTACCTGAGGCCTATTGGCCTCAGTTTTCTCATCTGTAAAATAGGAATAAAACCTCTGTTCCATGTTTGTTGCGAGGATCAAATGAGATAATCATTGTAAAGCATTTAGCATAGTATCTGGCTGTTAGCTACTACTTTCCAGTTCTACACCTTTGAAGCCAGGGTTCAGAAGGCAAGGTGAGGGTAATAGGAGGGGCTCTTACTTTGTCTCCCCACCACTCACTACCTGGAGTGAGTTCGAATCTTCTGAGGAAGTTCTGAAGGAAGTCTAGTCTTCTAAGCAAAGAAGATGGAGGGAGGGGCCTCTCTCAGAGGCATCTGCCTTATGACCAGAGAGTCACCTGGCCTTTTGAGGTAATAAGAATGATAATAACTATCGTTCATACAGCACCTTGTTTACAAAGCATTTTACACGTGTTAGTTAATTTGTTGAGGAGCAGCTGATGCCCAACCCCTAGAAACTCTGCCAAGCTAGGTGGCGCAGTGAATAGAGCACAGGCCTGGAGTCAGGAGGACCTGAGTACAAATCCGGCCTCAGACACATAACACTTACTAGTTGTGTGACCTTAGGCAAGTCACTTAACCCCAACTGCCTACCCCCTCTAAAAAGAAAAAAAGAAGCTCTGTTAAGCAGCCTAGAATTGTGGTTTAGTTCACAGAACATTTGATTTGGAGGCAGAAAGACCTGGAATCAAATCCTGTCTCAGATACTTACCAGCCATTTGACCCTGGACAAAGCACTTAGGCTCTTGGAGTCTCAGTTTACTTATCTGTAAAATGAGGGAGTTGAACTCAGTGGCCTTTTAAGGCACATCCCAGTTCTAAATCTATTATTCTGTGAAATGCCCCAGGGAGGATGTGCCAGCCTGTGGGAGGTCAGGAGCAGGGAGCTGACAAGGAAGAAGTTGGGGCCCTTGAAAACCCTTCACCTCCCTGGAGCAGCAGCCAAAGGCAGGCTCCCAGGGTGCATATCAAAGACCTGGCTCTTCTCATTCACACACTCTGAGGAAGGAAACATCTCCCAGATAAATGTGTGGGAATCTCCAAGCAGTGCCCTTCCCTTTGGGGTGTGGGCTGTCCTGGTCTTGTTTTATTTTCTTTTTCTCACAAGAATGATTGTAGCTCTGTTCAGGCTGGGTCCTCTGCCAGGGTCAATGAATGGGATGCATGCAGAAGCATGGCATAGTCAGGAGGGACACAAGGGCATTGGTTTGAACACCGAGGGTGATTAGTATCTAGTTTGTGCAGACACTAAAGGCAGCTCTGATGTAACAGGAAGATCCTTGGGTTTGGAGTTGAAATCAATCAATGCAACAAGCATTTATGTAGTATGTATTGTATGCCAGGCTCCCAGGACAAAGGTCAGGTAGTTCCTGCCCTCAAGCAGCTTATATTCTACTGTGGAAATATACAGAATGTTTACCAAATAAGTACAAAGCATTAGGGCTGGAGAGTGCTAACAAAAGAGGAAATAAGGAAAGGTCTCTTGAAGGGAACTAAAATCCCAAAAGGTTGAGGAGAGGAGGGCATTCTGGGTACATGAGACCTGGAGTATGGAGTGCAGAACACACTAGGGAGGTGACAGTAGCTGCTGAAGTTTCTTGAGCTGAAAGTGATGTGGTCAGACCTACACCTCTAAATATCAGTTTGGCTGGTATATGGAGGATTGTTTTAAGAGGGAAGAGTCTGGGAACAGAGAAACCAATTAGGAACCTATTGGAATAGTCCAGGCGAGAGGCTCAGAGGGTCTGACTTAAGGGGGCCTTGGTAGGAATTTAGAGAAGGGACAAGTACAAACAGATTGAGGAGATAGAATTAACCATCCTGGACTGGACTTTTCCTTTTCCATAATCATTCTTCCAGTTTAAAATCTAACAGTTGGTGCCCAGAGAATGATTATGTCTTGATTCTTTTCCCCTCTCTTCTGCCTAATTCCACCTTACCCTTCTTGCCTTCTGACTGTCCTTGGCTACTTGCCGTAAATCACAGAATTTTAGAGTTGGGGGGATATTGGAGACCGTCTAGTCTGATCCATACCCGACCAAAACTCCCTTCCATGACATGCCCCTGTGGTGTTCATTTAGCCTTTGACCTTGTAACAAGGCATCCACTCTCCCCCAGGCTGCCCATTCCACTTTGCGATGGCCCTAATGGTTAAAAGGTTTTTCATATATCAAGATTAAATCTGCCTCTCTGAAGCTTCCCCATTGCTCCTCTTTCTTCCCTCTGCAGCCAAATGGCTCCAATGCTAATCCTTCTTCTAGGTGAAAACTCTTGAAGACATCTGTTACATAAACCTTCTCTACTCCAGGCTAAACATCCCTATTTCTTTTAAAAGATCTCCTGGTGGCATGACCCCCTTTGGCCCAGTCACCTGCTTTAGTTTATAAATGCCCCTGGAAAATGTGGTACCTAGAACTGGACATAATCCCTGGATGTGGTCTGACCAGGACAGAGTGCTCCACTTCTGGTCAGTCAATAAGCATTTATTAAGTGCCTACTATGTGTCAGGCACTGTGCTAAGCATTGGGGATACAGAGGAAGGCAAAAGACAGGCCCTGCTCTCAGGGAGCTCACAGTTTAATGAGGGAGACAATATGAAAGCAACTATGTATGAAAAGGCTGTTCTGTGTTACATACAGGATATTACACGGGGCAGTCAACAAAGGGAAGGCACAAGGTTAAGCAGGGTTGGGAAAAACTCCTTACAGAAGGCAGGATTTTAGCTAGGACCTACTTGAAGGAAACCAGAAGGCAAAGAGGGAGAGCCAGTAACAACAAATGGAGTCAGGAGATGGAAGGGGAACAACAGGAAAGCCAGTGACATTGCATCCCAGGGTAATGAACCACTCAAAGCCCAAGAGTCAGGACAGGCAATTTCTCTGATAAAAAACATATTCAGTAGCCCCAGGTGAAAGTGGTTTACGAAGAAATTTCTTGAGATCTCAGAAGTTCCTGCACCAGGATCCCAGAGCTGCCTTTTTATACCTCTTGCCCCAAGGGCCCACAGCTGGGCTCCAAGTCAGTCCACCTGGCAGCAACGTTAACTCACACTGGCCCAGGTCTACTCCCAAGTATCCTCATACACAATAGTCTCAGGTAGAGAGTGGGGAAGGGAGTTGAGAAGAGTACCTTGAGCTACCCCACCACCAGGTCCCCTACTATCTTAGCACACAGCAGCAAAACAATCAGCTCTTTCCTTCTGGACGCTATGCCTGACGATTCAGACAAGTATTGCAATAGCATTTTTAAACTCTCATATCCCAGAGTTTACTTATATTAAGCCTGTAGTACATTTATACCTTTATCCATGTCACTGATAAAAATGTTTATAGCCCAAAGGCCAGGCAGAGATTTCCAATAGAGACCTCCTTCCAAGTGGATACTAAACTGTTAATGAATATACCTTGTGTGACCTTTCAAACAGTTCTAAATCTGCCTAATTGTACCATAATCTAGCTGATATCTTACCATCATTTCCACAAGCATAGGGTGAGATAATTTGACAAATGCCTTGCTAAGATCTAGTTAATCTATTTTTACAGTGTTTTCCTGGTTAATGAATAAATAAATGGATGAATAAATGAAAAAAGCATTTATTAAACTTTCTATATATACCAGGCACTGTGCTAAGTACTAGGGCTGCAAATAGAAAAAACAAGATGATTCGTGCTGCCAAAGACTTTATCTTATAATAGAAGACAACTGATATAGGGAAGTTGCAGCCAGGAAGTAGTGTTTGGGAAGGGAAATCACAGGATTGGTGAATGGGTCATAGGGCAACTGATTTACACTTTCTTTCCAGGTTTGGTAGTCTTGACATGATTACTATTTCCAGAGGCAGAGATGGTAAGGAAGGGTGTGGCAGCAAGACATGGAGTTGCCCAGGGAGAAGCAATATGGTGGGTCTGAGTTGGGCTGGTTATGGTGAAATGTTCACCACTCAGAAGCCCAAGACCCAGAGCACAGCTAGAGTGCAAGATGAAGGCCAGAGCATAGAAACATGATACAAAGTCTAGTAGCCAGTACCAAAAAAAAAAAAAAAAGGAAATTAATTTAATTTAGTGTAACTCATTCTTGGAAGCCATGTTGGCTCTCAATGAATGCTATTTCCTTCTTGACAGGTTCAATTGCCATCCCTATAATAATAATTCTCTAAAAGTTTGCCAGGAACAAACATATTAGACAATCAACAAGTGTTATTGAGTGTCAATATTTGCTTTGCCCTATTCTAGGCTCTGAGGATACAAAAAAAAACATAGGACATAGAACTTCCTCTCAAAGCATTTATGGTCTAATTGAGTAGGCAGGATGTATACTCATGAAGGAGGTACATATCGGTTTAAGGAAGCATATGGTAAATGTCTGGTGGGTATAGATAGTAAGCCCCAGAAGAGTTCAAAAGATGGAGAAATCACTGTTCTGGGATGGGCCAGCAAGACATCCTGGAGAAGGTGGGATAGACTACGTCCTGAAGGGTGAGTGAGATTTGGGTGAGAGTAGAGAGAATGGAGTGAATGGAGTGAAGAAGTGACTAGAGAGAATGGAGAGTGGAGTTCCCATTGCATGGAGGCTTCTGGCTGTACCGTGTCAGGAATGGCCTTCTCTCTCAAGCCTTATGTAATATTTTATTTTGTAACTCTGGCACGCTTGTCATGGAATATTGTATATTCTGGATACAATATTGATATTTTATGTGTATATTAGACTGTAATCTCCTTGAAGGCAGGGACTATATCTTTTCTAAGTGTTTTTTTCCTTCCTTAGCTTCTAATATTGGTACTCTGTGCACAGTAAATGCTAAATATTTATTGAATTACATTAAATACCTTAACTGAATTGAATTGATGAGAAAGAATAACATGAATAAAATCAGAGAAGCAAAAATGAGCTTACTATCATGACTTACCTAGAATTCAATGGTATCAAATTCAAATTGAAACAGTCTCTAAACCATACAGAAGGATCCTTGTGGACTGTGTAGTGACTTAGAAAATCACGCAGTGACATCATCTATGTCCTATTGTATTTATTTTGTTAACTATTTATTTGTTAACTATTTCCCAAATACAGTTTAATCTGGTGCACTTGGGAATTTTGCATTGTGTGCCACACATATTAACACCTCTGGACAAGGAGACAACGAGTGGGCCAGTCTGACCAGAGTGCCCTTTATCCCAGGTCTTGTGGGGTTGGGTTTTTTCCATTATGGACACCTTTTCCTAATTCCTGGCTTGTGCCTTGTGTCCCTGCAGGGCTCTGGATGAGAACATGGCCAATGGCATTGATGAACTGATTGGCATTCCCTTCCCCAACCACAGCAGTGAAGTCCTATGTAGCCTGAATGAACAGCGGCATGACGGCCTGCTCTGTGACGTCCTGCTGGTGGTCCAGGAGCAGGAGTACCGGACCCACCGGTCAGTCCTAGCTGCCTGTAGCAAGTACTTCAAGAAACTCTTCACAGCAGGTACTTTAGCTGACCAGCCTTATGTCTATGAGATTGACTTTGTCCAGCCAGAGGCACTGGCCGCCATCTTGGAGTTTGCCTACACATCCACCCTCACAATCACAGCCTCCAATGTCAAACACATCCTGAATGCTGCCAAAATGCTAGAGATCCAGTGCATTGTTAACGTGTGCCTGGAGATCATGGAGCCTGGAGGGGATGGGGAAGAGGAGGATGACAAAGAGGATGATGATGATGAGGATGAGGAGGATGAGGAGGAGGATGAGGAAGAAGAAGATGAAGATGATGAGGATGAAGATGATGAGGCAGAGGATTTTGCCGACCAGGAAAACCTGCCTGATGCCCAGGATGTCAGCTGCCACCAAAGCCCTTCTAGGACAGACCACCTCACAGAGAAGGCCTATGCAGACACCCCCAGGGACTTCTCCAACCCTTTCCAGGCGAATGGCAGTCCTGGTCATCTGGGGGTCATCCGCGACTTTTCCATTGAGTCTTTACTGAGAGAAAACCTCTACCCCAAAGCCAACATCCCTGACAGAAGGCCTGCCTTATCACCCTTTTCCCCAGGCTTCTTTCCGCACCTCTGGCCTGGAGATTTTGGTGCCTTTGCCCAGCTGCCTGAACAGCCCATGGACAATGGACCCCTAGACCTGGTCATCAAAAAACGAAAAATCAAGGAAGAAGAGAAGGAGGAGCTCCCGCCCCCACCACCACCACCCTTCCCTGGTGACTTTTTCAAGGATGTGTTTGCTGACCTCCCCGGGGGACCCCTGGGACCCATAAAGGCTGAGACCGACTATGGCGCCTATCTCAACTTCCTGAGTGCCACCCACCTAGGCAGCATCTTTCCCCCATGGCCACTGGCGGAGGAACGGAAGCTGAAGCCCAAGGCATCACAGCAGTGCCCCATCTGCCATAAGATCATCATGGGGGCAGGGAAGCTGCCACGGCACATGAGGACGCACACAGGGGAGAAGCCATACATGTGTAACATCTGTGAGGTTCGATTCACCAGGTGTGCTCCCAGAGGCCAGGGAAGGTTAGGGTGGCGGTGGAGGAGAGAAAGACAGGGGAGTGATGAGGACTTAGGGGGAGGAGAGGGAAGGACAGTCCTAGGGAGCTGGGACTGAGCCCAATCTGGAATCTGGGAGGGTCTGTCAGTCAACCAGAACTTATTAAGTACCTGTGTGCCAGACACTGCGTTAAGGGCATAAAGAAAGGCTAAAAAACAGTCTCTACTCTTAGGTCCAAGCTCCAGGTCCAGTGAGTCAGAATGTTAGTATTGCCAGGGACTTTATTTTTGATATCATTTTTTTATTCATGGGGACTTTAGATATCATCTTATTCAGAGGGAGAAACTGAGGCCCAGGGAGAAGAAGAGATTTGCCTGAGGTTGTACTGCTTGTCACTGAAGGAGTCTCAGAAGAGATTCCGTCTCTCACTGGGGTCCTGATAAGATAACCTAATCTTGTGAACCAGCTGCCAGGAAGGCAGTGTTAGCCACTGAGAAGGTTGCTTTAAATACCTGCAGGGCAAACTCTGGGGGCTGAACACCCTTTAATTCTTCTCCATATTTCTATGTTTGTCTTTTATCAGACCTATGATTTCATCAGTGCAGGGCGTATCCTGGCATGAGTACCCACTCCCAATGCAGATCTGTGTCTTTGCTTTATAATCTTAGAGAGTTACCAGGAGCAGTGAGAGATCAGATAACTTGACCAGGGTCCCACAAATATGTGGCAGAAGGACTTGAACCCAGGTCTTTGGGCTTGGGATTGGGAACCCAGGCCCAATTTCTTTTTTTTTCTTTTTTTTTTTTCTTTTTGGAGGGCAATTGGGGTTAAGTAACTTGCCCAAGGTCACACGGCTAGGTTTTTGTTTGTGTGTGTTAAGTGTCTAAGGCCGGATCCGAACTCAGGTCCTTCTGACTCCAGGGCTGGTGCTCTACTCACTGCGCCGCCTAGCTGCACCCCCAGGCCCAATTTCTTTTTTTTTTTTTTAATTAAACAAATGCTTTATTAACTTCTGGTTTATATCATTCATTTCCACCAGATTATGAGTTACATTTTTCCCCCATTTTTTCCTACCCACCACCCCAGAATAGCAGTCCCACTAGATATCCCCTCATCCAATCTGCTCTCTCCCATATCTTCTCCCATACCCCCTTTGACTTTGCCATTAGGGCAAGGTGAATCTCTGAGCCCCACTGCCTGGACATCTTATGAAACATTTAATTTTAAAACTTCGATTTTCAGATCCATTCCCTTTCTCCCTTGTGACCCACTCCCTCTGAGAAGATAAGCAATTCAGTATGTGTTGTACATGTACATCTATGCAAAACATTACCATAGTAGATATATTGTAAAAGACTGCTTATATTTCCCTCCCATCTGTCTCACCTCCCATCTGGTCCATTCCCTACTTTGATCCTGTCCCTCTTTGATAGTGGGTACTTCTAACCTCCCCTCTCCCCAGAATGCCCTCCCCTCCATCATCCCCCATCTCATCCCCCTTTCCCCTACTCAGGAGAGTGAGTGAGGGTAAGATATTCCATTTAGTATGTATGTGATTCTCTCCTTGAGCCAACTTCAATGAGAATATGCTTTTGCCTTTTGCCTTCCTGTTCTTCCCCTCCCCTGCAACTACTTCCCCTTGCCTCTTCTACATGAGATAGTTTACCCTACCCTGTCTCTCTCCATCTCCTCTTGCCACTTTCCTCTCTCACCTCTTGACTTCACCCCTTAAGAATCATCTCTTCCTTGGGGCTGCTAGGTGGCGCAGCGAGCAGAGAGCCAGCCCCGGAGCCAGAAGGACCCAAGCTCGGATCTGGCCCCAGACACCCAACACACAAACAAAAACCCAGCCAAGTGAACCTGGGCAAGTCACCCAACCCCAATTTCCCTCCCCCCCCCCCAAAAAATAATCATCCCTTCCCATCAAATTCAACCTGTGCCCTCTATCCATGTATACCTGTGAACATATGCCATGTACCCTTCTTCAATTATTTTCATAATGAGAAAGGTTATTGTTTTTTCATGTAGGACTGTAAATAGTCCAACTTTGATAAGTTCCTTTTGATTTCTTTTCCTTAATTACCTTCTCAAGCATCTCTTGCTTCTTGTGTCTGAATGTCAAATTTTCTATTCAACTCTGGTTTTTTCCTCAAGAATGCGTGAAAGTCCTCTATTCCACTGAATGACCATATTTTCCCCTGAAACAAAATACTCAGTTTTGCTGGGTAGGTGACCCTTAGGTTCATTCCCAGCTCTTTTGCCCTCTGGAATATCATATTCCATGCCCTTCAATCCCTCAGTGTAGAAGCTGCCAGGTCCTGGCCTATTCTGATTGTGTTTCCACAATATTGAAATTGTTTCTTCCTGGCTGCCTGTAGTATTTTCTCCTTGATCTGGGGATTCTGGAACCTGGCTATAATATTCCTGGGAGTTTTCTTTTTGGGATCTTTTTCAGGAGGTGGTCTGTGGATTCTTTCAACCTCTGTTTTGCCCTCTGGGTCTAAAACATCAGGGCAATTTTCCTTGAGAATTTCTTGAAGGGTGATTTCTAGGTTCTTTCTTTGATCATGGCTTTCAGGTAGTCCAATAATTTTTAAATTGTCTCTCCTGGATCTATTTTCCAGGTCAGTGGTTTTTCCCATGAGATATTTCACATTGCCTTCTATTTTTCATTTGTTTGGATCTGTTTAATAGTATCTTGATTTCTCATAAAGTCACTAGCTTCCATTTGCTCCAGTCTAACTCTGAAGGAATGAATCTCCTCAGTGAGCTTTTGAGATTCTTTTTCCATCTGGCAAATTCGACTTTTAAGGCATTCTTCTCCTCATTGCCTTTCTGAGCCTCTTTTGCCATTTGAGTTAGTTTATTTTTTAAGGTGTTATTTTCCTCAGTCAGGCTGTTGACTGTCATTTCATACTTTTCTTGCATCTCTTTCATTTCTCTTCCCAAATTTTCCCCCACTTCTCTTATCTGCTTCTTAAGGTCCTCTATGGCCTGTAGCCAGCCTGTATTTTCATTTGGGGCTTTTGGTGCAGGAGTTCTGACCTCACAGTCCTCCTCCATGCTTTGAGCCTCTTTGCCCCTAAAATAGGAGTCAATGTTGAACTTTTCTGTTTATTTTGTTTCATTTGCCTAGGCATGTTGCCACTTAATTACTTGATTTTTGGGGGCTTGTTGCCACAGTAGGACTCTGCCACCAGACAGGGGAGCTTCCGCCCAAACGTGGGGTCTTCACAACTTCTGCCAGTTGGGTGGCCTCTGTAAAGCCTCCACCCACTGTGGCAAGTTGGATACCCACCCCAAACTTCCCCCCAGACCACAATCCAGATCCAGGCAGTTTAAAGCAAAAGCGATTAACCCCCAGACTGATTGCTGGATCTTCCTACAGTTCGCAGACCAGGAGCTAGAGCCACTAGTGACGCTGCAAAATGGCTTCTGTGCAGCTGTTTCTTCAGCAGCTTTTTGCCCCCAGGGGAGGAAGCCACGTGTTCCCCAAATACTGGTCCCAAAGTCCATAGGGCACTAACCTCTCACTTTGTCCTAGGCATATCTGTGCTGATAATTCTGGAATCACCACAATTGCTGGTGTTCTGGGGTTCCACCAGCCGGCTGAAGGCCCGGCCGCCCTGGGGCTAAAACCGCGGACCTGGGCTTGGCTCTGCGGGCTGCACTGTAGGTTCCCAGCACTCTATGCTGCCTGCTCTCGGAGCGCTGCGCTGGCCACTCCCTGCAGGGCTGCTGGGCTGTCCTCAGCAGGAGGTTAGCTTCTCTGTGCTGTTCTGTGGGTGCTGTGGCTCCAGAAGTTGTTCGGAGCTCCCTTTCACATTGTTTGACCCAGGCCCAATTTCTATCTCCCACACCATGCTGCAACTCCTATTGTCTGTTCTTGTTTTCATGACAAATCAGAAAAAAAAAGTAAATCATTATTAAAAAAAATTTAAAACTACAACAGGAGGATCAGTTAGATGACACAATGGATAGAGCACTAGCCCAGGAGTCAAGAGGGTCTGAGTTCAAATCCAGCCTCAGACGCTTACTAACTGTGTGACCCTGGCCAAGTCACTTAAGCCAGATTGCCTCCAAACAAAAAACAACAGGAGCTTATTGTCTTGCAAAAAATTCCAATAACGTCTGTGCCATCCAGACAATGAAGCACATTAGTTTTTAGTGCTCCTTATCATAAGATTGGTAAGACAATTTCAGGTCAGATTTTCCCATCACATATTTTGAGCCACCTTCATTTTTGAGACTGTCATTCACCAGAATAGCCAGCAACCATGAGTATGCTACCAATTCCCAAACAGTTTTTATGTTAGGAAAAGTTACGTGGATAGTAATGCCAAAATAGCCAGCTGACTGACCACTGGAAGGCACCATTTATTAGAGAGGTGGTGTGATGTATTGGAAGGAGCATTGACACTGGAGTTAGAGGGCTTGGGTTGAAAATCAATCTCTGACGTGTAATCTTGGACAAGTTCCTGCATTTCCCTTGCTCCTCAATTTTCTCCCCTGTAAACTGAGAAGTGGGGTAGCTATGTAACACAGTGGATAGAGTCTGGGCCTAGAGTCAGGAAGACCTGAGTTAAAATCTGGCCTCAGCTGTGAAACCTTGGGTCAATCACTTAACCCTGTTTGCCTCAGTTTCCCCATCTTCAAAATGAAGTGGAGAAGGAAATAGCAAGCCACTCCAATATCTCTGCCAAGAAAACCCCAAATGGGGACAGGAAGAGTCAGATATGACTGAAATGACTGAACAACAAAGTAAAAAGGTTAGATTAGATGGCCTCTGAGGTCCCTTCCAACTCTAGAACTATGATCCTAGGAATCTGGATTAGTGAGAAATTGTGTCTGCCACATGTTGAGTATACTGCCATGTCTAGTACCAGATCGATATGTTTTTTGGAAACAGACCAGAACTAATATAAAAATATTTTGTTTCTTTCAAATAGGGAATCATAGAACCACAAAGTTTCAGAACTGGGAAGAATGGTAGAGGCATCTAGGCCAACCCAACCTTCTTAGAAGCAAGAATGAATCCCTGTTACATTGAAAGAAAGCACTTAACATACCTTGAAGTATTACACAAGAGTAGGAATTATTATTATCCCTTACAAGTCTGCTTACCTCTCTCCAGTGACAGAGAAGTTAAAATCCTTCAAGGCTGCCTATTCCATTGCTGGATAGTTCTGCTTGGCAAGAGTTTCTTCCTTGAGCGAAACTAAAATCTGGCCCCCCAAAGTCCCACACACTGAACTTTGGCCTCTAGACTAAATAAAATGTCTACTCTTAGTTCCACATGACAGCCCTTCAGATATATGAAGGCAACCCTAATAGTCCATCCAAGGCACTAAAAAAAACCCCAATTCCTTTATTTTGGCCAGCTATAATGACCAAATTCCAACTCTATGGTCTTTTCTGGAAACAACCTGGGGATGTAATTATCAGCAGCACAGTCATCTATGGGAGCACATTGTCCTTTGTGGATGGATTTGATTTGGGGGAATGGCCAAATGGAATCCAGAACCAAGGCTGGTGAAGGAAATCAAACAAGGGGTTTGAGTTGAAAATAAGATGGGCCTTGGGGAGAGAAAAGACAGTGGGGAGGCAATGTCCTGATGGGTAGAGAGTTGGCCTTGGAATGAAAAGACCTGAGTTCAGATCATGTATGACCATTGGTGAGGAGGTTAACCTCTTCGTGCTCCAAGGCAACTAACTCCCTAAAAATAAAAATTAGAGATGAGTTTCCAGTCTATGTCAGTGGATGGAATTTCCACACTGGGCATTCCTTCTAGTGATGAAACCACAGGTCTGTAGCAAAAATAAAACAAAAAACAATAAACAGATGAAGCTGATTTTCTTTTCTGTCTTATAATCTGGCTCTGAAGGCAGTTCCCAAAGGGAGGCTCTAAACACGTGATGAGTAATAGCAATATCCCTGAAATAAGTCTATAAGCTCCCAAGGGGACTACTTTGAAGGGTACAGCACTCACTTGGATGTGTAAGTTCTGGTCCATGGTTAAGGAGCTGGTTTTTTCAACCTCTCATTCATCCCTAATAGGAACTGAGTTAAAGGCCTTTCTTTATGTATAAAATTTTACAGCTAATCCTTTTCCTATAATGCTCTGCCTGATGCTTTCATCCTATGGTTGGCAACTGGACCCAGCAGCTTTATGGCAGGCAACAGGGGATGTGTCCCTGTTGGAAGTGATGCATTGCTATCCTTGCTTCACTGATGAATCTGCTCTGTGTTTCAGCTAAATCCTTGAGCTGATCTTATGAAATCCCCACCCTGTCATCCTTCCATTGACCTAATCCAGGTCCTGAATCATCCCTAAGACTTGCATCAAGGCTGAGCTTTGCTATTCTTGGCCAGGACTATATTTCTCAGTGTCCTCAGGCCCCCGCAACCCCTGCCAGTCCACAGCAGGCGTGCAAGCCAATAATGCTTGGCACCACCTGGGAGCCTTGTCCGTCCTGCTAACCAGGCTTACCATGCCCTCTGGCTCCTATTTTCCTTGGGTAAGTGTGGATCAAAAGGAAAAAATTAGAAAATGTTTCCAAGGTAAAAATGCCCTATCGTTTGGACAAGAGAGAAAGCCAAGTGAATGTGGTAGCAAAGAGAAATGATACAGTATTCGAGGCATCGTGCTAAGAACTTTACAAAAATTATCTCATCTGAGCCTTACAACAATAATACTATTATTATCTCCATTTTATAGTTGAAGAAACTGAGGCAAACAAAGGTTAAATGACTCAATCAGAGTTACAAAGCTAGTAAGTATGTGAGGCTGCATTTGAACTCGGGTCTTCTTAACTGTATCCATAGAGCCATTTACCTGCCTAGAATACTGTATTTAGAGTCAAAAGACCTGGGTTTGAATTCTGATTCTGCTACCTATGTAACCTTAGCCAAGTTACCAGTCCCACTTTAGGCTTCAGGCTCCAATCTATGATCCTGTGAATCCCTTTCCTCCAGCATCCCTCATAGTTAGAGCATTCAGTTCAATAAAATAGAATGAGAAATATTTGTCAGGCACATACTGTGCTAGGCATTTGGAATACAAATGGGGAGGATATAATGGGGTTTTTTGGGGGGGTTACCTTGTTTTTGGAAGGCAATTGGGGTTAAGTGACTTACCCAAAGTCACATGGCCAGTAAGTGTGTCAAGTGTCTAAGGCTGGATTTGAACTCAGGTCCTCCTGACTCCAGGGCCGGTGCTCTATTCACTAAGCCACCTAGCTGACCCTGGGCAGGATATAATGAATGGATGAGTAAGCACAATGCAAGAAAGAATGTAACTGGACAAAGGAGAGAAACAAAAGAACACTAGAAAAATGGAGAAGAAAGCACTTTGAGGGCAGAGTCGGGGAAGGCACCTGATTTAAGCTGTGAAGGAAAAACAAAAGGATTTCAATGGGCAGAGATGGAGAAGCAGTGCATATGATATATGTGGGATGACTTTTACAAAGGTCAGAGGTTGAGGGTGGTAGAAGATTAGGGAATGGTTAATATCCAGTTTAGCTTGAATATAGAATTCATGAATGGCAGAAACATGAAATAAGACCAGAAAGACAGGTTGAAGCTAGGTTTTTGTAGGTCTTAAATGCCATACAGAGTTTGTATTTTATCTGAGTTGGTGCATTAGATAGAGTACTGGGCCTGAAGTCAGGAAGACGCGAGTTCAAATTTGGCCTCAGACACTTACTAGCTGTGTGACCCTGGGCAAGTCACTTAACCTCTGTTTGCCTTAGATTTTATTATAAAATGTTGATAATAGTAGCACCTACTTCTGGGGGTGTGAGGATCAAATGAAATAATGCTCATAAAGCACTTAGCATTGTTCCTGGCATATATATAAATATAAATATTATTTTTATAAATAATTATATAAATATTATTTTAAAAATATTTTATTATGGGAGCCACTTACTAAAGGTTCAGGGGCAGGAGAGTGATTTGGTCAGACTGAGACTTTAGCAAGATTATTTTAGCAGCTATGTGGGGAGGGGAGAGATTGGAATCAGGGGAAACAATTAGACCATCCCACTAATCCAGGCCAGAGAGAACAGTCTTCTGCTAAAAGACCTGGAAACCCACATGCTAATAGTCAGATGGAGAGGAAGAGAAGGAATGAGGTGGCAATCTATACAAACACTGTGTCAGGGATGTTTCTTTTCCTGCACAATCCTGGATGGCCTTTGAGAAGCTCTGAAACTCCTTTGAAAAGTTCATCCTTGTGGAAGGGCATGCTAGATTCCTGACTCTGTGCCTTGCTGGGCAAAATTCATTCAGGACAAGCAAAATATACATTGTCAAAGCTTTCTGACAAGACCAGAATATTTTTTTGCCCTTAGCAACAAGAGAATTCCAACAGGTCTCAGACAGAGAACTGTTTGAAAATAATTTTAATAGTCTGCAAACCACAGGGCTTAACAATAGGCCTCTGGGTGAGCTTACTCAGGAATTCATCCTGGATTCTCTTCTATTGTCCCTGGCACACATTTAGAAGGGACAAAAGATAAAGAGGCACTAACCACTAGAAAAGTCTCTCCTGGTACCATCTAACTTTTATCTACCACTAGGACAGGGCACTCTGTGCCATCGGGCAGTCTTCACTGCCAACAGAATCCCCTGATGGGAAATTCAATGAAGTGTAACACACAGTCACTGTCCTCCAGAAGCTTATGGTCTCCCTGGGGAGATAGGGTATACACATTGGCACCTGGATTACAATTATGAGTAATGAGATGCTCCTACCCTCAAGGTGTTTACAGTCAATTGGGAGGATTTATTGGATGGATGAATGCAAGAAAGAATGCAAGAAAGAATGTAATTAGATAAAGAAAAGAGACAAAAGAAAATCTGAGAACATTTTCTTTTAAGGGGAAGAGTCAGGGAAGGCACCTAATTTGAGGTGTGAAAAATAAAAAGGGATTTTAATGAGCAGAGATGGGGAATCAGTGCATTCCAGGCATGCAGGATGTCCTTTAGAAATGGCCGGAGGTTGAGGGTGGCAGGAGATAACATCACATTGCCCAAGACTAGCAGGTAAACAGTTATGTACAGACCACAACTGCTGTAGAAAAATGGAGGATAGGAAACTTAGTGGGAGCTAGAGGGGTCAGTGAAGGATGCATGGAGGCGGTGGGACTTGAGTAGGCCTTGCAGGATAGGTGGGATTTCAGACAAGTGGAAGGGAGTTCTCTGTAGGTTCTGCTCCAAAGGAGGGGTACAGATCCAACCACAGTCATAGGACTCAGTCCCAGTTGTCCCTTGAATCATAGCCACCAAAGTCAAGGTTAGGATTAGCAAATAATTTTATATTGGAGGCTATGGGTGCCCAACATTGTGTACTAGGGACAAAAAGAGATATAAGGCGAATACAGAATGGAAAGACCTTATAGTTTGGTTTAATGAGACAAAATCTACGGAAACTGACAATTGACTGACACATATTGTAAGACAGATTTCTGTCTCTAGTCAGTTGGATCATAGTTTTAGAGCTAGAAGCTAGATGTCATTAAGTCCAATCTCCTAATTTTAAAGATTGAGAAACTGAGGCACAGAGAAATTAAGTTACTTACCCCAGGTCACACAGTAAATCTCTAAAGCAACATTTGAACCCAGTCTTTCTGACTTTTGTCTAGTGGCCTATTTATTACTGTGCTTCATGTTCACCTCTAGACCCTTGGGAAGAAGTATTTCAAACTCTAGTCCTGGGAATTAGGGAAGGCCAAACTAAATGCTTCTTGTCATCCCTTCTAGTATGTTGAAATAAGACAGATTGGCTAAACTAGAGTTAGGAAGACACTTATGAACTGTGCAGTGACCTTGAACATATCACGGCCTCTAAGAGTCTCAGTTTTCTCATCTGTAAAATGGGAATAGGATCTGTAATAACTGCTTTACAGGGTTGTGAACCTCAAATGAGTCCAGGAACAGAAGGAAATTTGAAATCTTTAAAGCTCCCCCTATAAATGCCAGCTAATATTATTTTTATGATCCTGATACATCTCCAGCAAGCAGGAAGACAGACCACTTTTAGACCCAAATCTCCTACTTCAGGAACAAGCCAAGAAAAAAAAACCCCACACATACTCCCTCCCCCAACTCTCCCACAGCAATGTTGAGGGCTATTTTGTTGGGGTTTTTGTTGTTGTTTGGGTTTCATTCTCTCTGCTAGGGTTTTTTTTTTTAATTTCCTAACTTCTGGCAGTTCTTAGAACCTTATTAAGATAATGTAATGTCATTAACAACAGCAAGAGGAAGGGAGTTAGTTTCATCCCCTCAGGTTGGCGAGAAGGTCTGTGTCTATAGTGCTGGGAAAGCATTATTCTGATTGGGAACTTGATGGAGGGCAGTTCAATGTTAGGCCAGAGGTCTCCTGGCTCTTTTTATTAACTCTGGGTATGGATGAGCTCATGAGGATCTTCTTGCTTCCTGGCCTTTTCAGAAGGTGAAATCTTTCAGCTGGCAGGCAGGAAAGTAGCAGATTGGGCTGCAGGTAGGCGTGGGCCAGCAGGAGATAGCAGGGAGGAAGGGAGAGGAAGCATGACTTTTATGGATGGGAAAACTACAGACCTGGAGAGGGAAAGTGACCTGCCCTAGGCTGCAGGGTAACTGAATGGCTCACCACTCTCAGCTGTGCTTTACCAAGTGCTTTACAGGTGAAGGCTCTCTTATTTAATCTTCACAAGAATCCCAGGTGGTTATTGTTGCTGTGGAGTTCTATCTGACTCATCATGACCTCATTTGGGGTTTTCTTGGCAAAGATACAGGGGTGGTTTGTCTGTGCCTTCTCCAGCTCATTTTTATACATGTGGAAACTGAGGCAAACAGGGTGAAGTGACTTGCCCAGGGTCATACAGATAGTAAGTGTCTGAGGCCAGATTTGAACTCAGGAAGATGAGTCTTCCTCACTCCAGGCCAGGCACTCTAATCACTGTGTTATCTAGCTGCCCAAAGAATCCTGGGGGAAAGGGAGGGGGGGTAGGTGCTATTGTTATACCCATTTTTACAGATGAGGAACCTGAGGCAGCAGGAGGTTAAACAGCTTGTCCAGGGTTGCAGAGCAAGTGACTGTGGCGGGATTTAAATTCAGGTGCTCCAGCCTCCTAGTCCTCCATGAGAGATATATATGTGGTATATGGGAAGGAGCTTTGGGCTGCCAAGCCAGGAGGCCTATATTCCAAGGCTAGCTGTGTGACCTGAGCATGCCATCTAGCATACCATACCATCTAAGCTCCAGATGCCTTAGTTTCCTCGGCTGTAAAATGAGGGGAAGGCAGAAGGTGCTTTCTGAAGCTCTCTCCAGCTTTAACATGCCATGATCCTGTCCAGGCAAATGCACATGCATTTATGGGTATCCTCTGAGTTGGTTCAGTATAGGACATGGGACGTTGGCAGGAAGCCTTAAAAAACAATGAGGATTTTATAGCACTGGCCTAGCTGGTGCCTGGGGGAGAGCTTTAAAAATAGGATAACCTCTTGATCTGTCTGGGCCACTTGGGGTGGTTATGCCGTGTCCTGAAGGCAGAGGAACACACTGGGTGCTCTCTCAAGCATCCTTCCACCCTAAGAACTTGGCGATTTTTTTTTTTGAGAATGAGATTGAATTTGGGCTAGGGCCCTTCAGATTGTGGTCCAGGAAATCCCAAGGGACGAGGAGGTCCCATCCTTCTCTCAGGGCAGCTGTGTTTAATTTTGTGTCTGCTCAATCCCTTCTTAATCCTTTCCCTTCCCTTCCCCCCCTCCACCCCCACTGCCTGGGGCTGGAGGAAAAGAATGTGAACAGGGGCTCCCCAGCATCAGAAAAACTTGGAAAGGAAGTCCTCCCTTAGGGGACCCCTTGGATGCAGCTGTTACTGCATCACATCTGTGAAATAGTCAAGAGTTGGATCCAACTCCCTTATTTTACAGAGGAGGAAACTGAGGCTCAGAGAAGCCCTCTCAAACTCAAGTACCAGCCAAGGACATGATTCCTCATTTCATTTCTTGTCATCACCCTTTCACAGTCCAGAGAGGGATGACAGGGTGACTGTGTGACCCTAAGTTAGTCACTTACCCACTCTGGGTCTTGATTTCCCCATTTGTAAAATGAGGGGGTAGTACCCTAATTAGAAGATCTGTAAGGTTACTTCCAGGTCTAAGAATTCCCAGAAACCCTGCAGATACAATCTGGTTACAAAGCACGTGAATGCAGCATCCTTGAAGGGGAAAAGAAGGGGAGCTGTCACAAAAGAGAAGGAAGCTCCCTCCTCTCCCAGCAGCCTCAGAGCTCCCATTGGATGGATGTACATGAGTCTCAGGTCTTTTTGAGCACCAGCTGGCAGAGCTACTTCCCTCCGCCCCCATCCTTCCTGTCTCCCTGAGTCACTCCAGCTGCTTGATTCCCACAGTGACATGGGAAGGGGTCCTGAAGGTCAGGAGACATCCCTGCACCCTAGACACAGGAAGGCTAGCTCCATAACCCTACCTACAAACCCCAACAGCAGTTCAGCCATGAGGGAGAGAAGCAGAGAAGGATGGAAGGGGGTGAAGCAATTCCCTCAGGTAACATTCACACAATGCCCCTCTCCTTTCTCCACTCCCAAGAAACTCTTTGGGTCAGGCTTTAGAGACAACCTGGACATGGGAGTCAGTGGGACATCTAGTGGTCAGTGCCAATCAGGAAGGGCAAAGTAAAGCATCTCTCAGTCCCAGGGTCCTGGAAGGGGCAGCCCCAGACTCACCAATGTGGAAAGGTTTTAATTTGATCAAATTAAGCTGTAGCCAGTAATTTCAGTGTGGAATTCAGTTTCTAAACTGGTACCAGCTGGAAACCAGAGCCCCAACATGAAGTCAGAAGCTTCAGTCCACAAACAAGACTTGTAGTAGGGGTCTGGGGCACTCTAGGAAGGGTGGCCTATGGTACACACCTACAAATGTGAGGATATGATGCCTACTGTGTACAGGGCCCTGTGTCAGGACTGAGGGAGATGTAAAGTTTACACAACACAGAGACCCTGCCTTGACTCCAAAGCCCCTTCCAGCTCTAAAACTAGAATCCTAGGATCTGGAGAAACAATGAGGTATAGTGGAAAGTGAGAAACTTGGGGTTAGAAAGACTTTGGTTCAAATTACCTCTCTGATGCTTATTAGCTGCAAAATCTCAATGAAAGGGATGGCTAGGTGGTACAGTGAACAGAGTACTGGCCCTGGAGTCAGAAGGACCTGAGTTCAAATCCAGCCCCTCCAATTGACCTCCAAAAAAAAATCTCAGTGAAGTCATAAATCCTCTCTGAGCCTCAGTTTCCACATCTGTAAATTAAGATCTTCCCAGTTCTGGCTCTATTAAATGGAGATAATAAAACCTGTAATTAACTTCATAGGGTTTGGGGGAGAGTCAAATGAAACAGTGCATGTATGTAAAGTCCTTTGCAAACCTTAAATTGTCTGTTCAGTCATTTTAATCATGTCTGACTCTTTATGACTCTATTTGGGTTTTTCTTGGTAAAGATACTGGAGTGCTTTGCCATTTCCTTCTTCAGCTCATTTTACAGAGAAGGAACTAAGGCCAACAGGGTTAAGTGACTTGCCCAGGGTCACACAGCTAGTAAGTGTCTGAGGCCAGATTTGAACTCCTGAAGATTAGTCTTCCTTACTCCAGGCCCTAAGTTCTATCCATTGTGCAACCAAGCTGCCCACAGACCTTAAAGCAACATGCCAGTGTTGGCTACTATTATCCTTTGATACTTCATAGAACTCATGGTTTAGAAAGATGATAAGAAATCAAGGCAGATATTCAGAATTACATAAGTACATTGGAGAGTTACCATTTTTTAAAAAGGTGCTGTTGTTACTAGGAAGAGAAAGTCATGACTGATCTGATAAAATTAGGGAAAGGCTTTAGGAAGGAGCTAGAGACTCTAACCCACCTGAAAACTAGAGATTTATAAGCTGTGTGAATTTAGAGGAGTCACTAACCTCTCTGAGCATTGTTTCTTCACTTGTTAAATAGGGGTACAAATATCTGAACCACCATTATGGGGAAAATAACACCGTCACTGCCCACCTCACTGAGCTATTGTGACAAAGGCCTTCTGTAAATCTTAAGGATCTGGAGAAGTGAGAGTTCCCATTATTCTTTGAAGGAGTGAAGGCACTTTCTGAAGTTTCCTTTGTGCAGGCTTCCTGATAAAGAGGAAATTAAAAAAGGAAAAAGAAAAAAAGATTATAAAGTTTTAAGAGACAATCTTCAAGTCACTTATATGTTGGGAGGGGAAGGTTATATTTGATTTAATTCTACGAGCATTTATTAAACACTCCCTGTATACATAGCACTGCAATGGGCTGGGGTTTCAATGATGGATAACAAAGTCCCTGTCCTTAAAGCCCTTAACTTTTCCCAGGGTACCAACATTTAGAAGGTGCTTGTAATTCTTTAGGTGATAGAAACAAATGAGCCTAGTAACTAGTTAACAAGAACTAGTTAAATTATTTTAATTAGTTAAAATAGGAAGCTACCAGATTTCCTTTCCTTTCCCCCATCCTCTCCTACCAGTGACCAGTGGAGATGAGGAGAGAGGTCTCAGGTTTTCTGTCTCCTCCCTGTGGTTCATTGTCTTAGTGTCTCTCCCTACCATGGAGCCTTGTATCCTAAGGTCTCTACCCAAAGTTCTTCCCCTGCCCTGCTGAATTCCTCTTAGAAGTGGATTCGGGGGAGCCTTCTGTGCTATTCACCCTAGGAATATTTTGGAATGTTTGCCTCACATGGTAGAATTGCTAGTTGTGACTCTCTCTGCCCTCAAGGAATCTGTACTGTAATAGAGGAGTAGATGTAGACAAATAATTACAGAACAAATTAGAACAAAGGAAAGATCCAAAGGAAAGACTTGGGAGAACCAAGACCTCATGAACTACTGGTCTTAGTTGAAATAGGAGAGGGAATAGTCCTTGGGTTTCTTGGGTACAGGAAACTCTCGGTCCTTCTCTTCTCCCCCACCATGCATATGGACACCTTCCTTACAATTATAGTCTTAGAGAGTGCATGCCCTGGGGGACTTAGGGAGGATCTTAGAGCCAATATGCTGGTGAGATTTGAACAGCCTATTCCCAGTTTAGAAGCTGCTCTCTAACCACCCTACCATGATGCTTTTTAACCAATTAAAAGAAAGAGGGGAGGAGAACTTCCTCCTCAGTAATCCACTTTTATGAACCAAATGTTAGAGAAACAACCCTATATAAGGAATTTCCTTTTAAATATTTTTTCCAGAGAATGTCTTGTGCTCAGTACACATTTAGCCAAACGAGGTAGTACAGAAAACATAGGGCTAGTCCTGGAGACAAGAGGATCCCGTTCAAATCCTGTTTGGGTTGCTTATTGCTGATAGAAATATTTTCATTTCTAACCTGGACAGTAATGACTGAAGCTCTGTCACCATGGGGAAAAGGACAGCCTAGGTGTGAGCCAGGTTTAGAGTAGGACTAAGGCCCTAGCAATGTCTCTGCCCAGAGAGCTGGCTTGCCCAAGGACTCCCCACTCATGAGAACTAGATAAGAGGAAAACACAAGAGTAGAATGCTGGCCTCCAGACCATGGAGGTTCTTTTTTGTTTCTTAAACCATGCTATGCTTTGCCTCAGAATACCAGTAACTTAAACCTTGAAAAACATTCCTGTTGATTAGGGAGCATTCCTTTGGCACCTGGCACTTTTATAAGAAGTAAAATTACCTGCAGACAAAGAACAGAGCCCAGGGCTTAGGAAGGGAACCGCCACATGAGATGCTTGGATGAGGTGTGCCCAGCCTTCTATAGTCACCTGGATTAACTTGCTCTCAGGATGAACAGACTTCAACAGGCCCCAGGGTTTGGGCTGGGATATGGGGCTTTGAGCTGAAGCACCAGGATGGGAACAGCAATAGGTAAAATGATTCCCACAGCATCTGAGGGGGACAGGGAGGCTCCAAAGCAGACTATGCCATTCCCCCGGTGAGGGGGATGGGGAAGATGGTTACCCAGTGGCCACAGGGCTGGCATTGTAAGCTGCCCTGGACTCTGTCCCACTGTATCTCAGGTGAGGCCTTAATGGGGAAGCCTTGTTAGTGCTGAGTTATCAAAATATGGAAATGCGTGCAAATAAGGGAGACTTGGAGGAAAAGGGATGTTTAGGAATGTTGCTGCCCCTTCCCCATGAAGACAGTGTAGCTGAGCAACCACACTTGGTTGGAGAGCTGACAGGAGAGGGCGCGGCAGTAATTGAAAGCAGTTGCAGGCATGGATGATGTGAGAGTAGGGAGCCATGGTAGCAGGCCTCAAAACTGGGGGAAGGCAGGAGGCTTCCATGTTCTAACCACTGCTCTATCCCTTCCCCCACATTTGTCTCACAGGCAGGACAAGCTGAAAATCCACATGAGGAAGCACACAGGTGAGCGGCCTTACCTGTGCATCCACTGCAATGCCAAGTTTGTACACAACTATGACCTCAAAAACCATATGCGCATTCACACAGGTGTGCGGCCCTACCAGTGTGAGTTCTGCTACAAGAGTTTCACCCGCTCAGATCACCTTCACCGCCACATCAAGCGCCAGAGCTGCCGGATCTCCCGGCCCCGCAGAGGCCGAAAGCCTGCAGCATGGAGGGCTGCCAGCCTTCTCTTTGGCCCCACTCCCCCGACGGAGGAGAAGGCCTTCATGATGCCACCCACCCTAGGGGAGATTGGTGGCCACCTTGGCGGGGCAGCAGTGTGCCTGCCGGGCCCCAGCCCCCCCAAACACTATCTGGGAGCCCCAAAGGGAACCCTCAGCCTGCAGGAGCTGGAACGACAGTTTGAAGAGACACAGATGAAGCTGTTTGGGAGGGCACAGCTGGAGGCAGAGAGGAATGCGGGGGGCCTCTTTGCTTTTGCCTTGGCAGAGAACATGGCTGCCCGACCCTACTTCCCTCTCCCAGACCCATGGAGTGCCGGACTTGCCGGGCTTACGGGGCTGGCGGGACTCAACCACATGGCCTCTATGTCTGAAGCAAACAATTAGCCCTAACTTTTATCATGCCCATTGGTCTCCTGTTCCTCTTCCATACCAAGACTCCCCATTGCCCTCTCCCTAACCTTCTCCCTTGCCCCAAGACGGGTTTTGTAAGTTCTCTACATTTTATTTTAAAAAAAGAGAAAAAGGAAAAAAAGAATAGTAGCAAAGCCACACAACCCAGGCCTCCTTGGGCAGCAGCCACCAATCTTCTCACTCCAAAGAAGAGAGATAACCTTCTAGGGGAAATAGCTATTCACAACTGGACACAAAACCCTAAGCAGATGTGGGCCTTCTGTCTTTCTTCCCCATTGCAGGAGCCAGTAGAGAGTTGTAGCAGTAGCTAGATGGAGGCCAATCTGTGAAGGAGGGCCAGGAGGTGGGCAGGAACGGGTGGGGTCATTCAGGGCCTGCAGAAGCTGGGGGACCTCTGCTGGCTAGACCCCTTTAGTCCTTTGATGGCATGCTTCAAGCTGAGGCCACTACATCAGTACAATGCAGATTCCGCAGTTCCAAATGGGTTCCTAAGAACCCCCCCTTAACCTATATGAAGGGAAATACCCCTTCCTGATTTGGAAGGATATTGGCATCCTAAGGAAGAGAACTCTGGAGAGAATGGGGATAGGCCTGCTGGATTCTGCTCCTCTCCTGACTGGCTACATGACCTTGGGCAGGTTATTTTCCTCTCTGTGCCTCAGTTTCTCCCATCTGCATAAGGGCCCTCCCATTCCTACCTCTCAAATGAAGTTCAGAGGATTATTTAGGGATTCCCTGGGAGGTGCTCTGGACTCCTACGAGAAAGGCCAGGAGAAACTTAGGCTTATGGGGTCTTTTTGTGTTCTTTTATAAATCCCCACCCCCAGTGGGAACAGAATGAGATCCACATCAGAAGACCATGGAAGAAGAGAATCACACTGCTCCTCTTTTGATGCCTCAGACCAGAGAGTGACTTTTAGGGGCTCAGAAGACTTTTCTTTCTGTCATTAGTAAACCCTTCCTTTTCAAAGGAAGCACCTTTGAAAAAAAATCCAGTAAACCATTTCTCTTTAGTGACTTTCCAAGGTTGGACCTGTTTCTTCTGTTGATGGTTCAAGTTCACCACCCCAGCAGGTCTTGGGGAGCCAGCCGATACTCACCTGGAAGGTGGCCGGCTGGACAGCCATTTATTTTAAAACCCGACCCTGCTTCTCTTCTACTGCTCCCCCCTCCACACAAGGTTCCTGAAAACTGTGTTCACGTGACTCCTGCTGATCCAGGGGTTGATTTTATCATTTTGTCCCGGGGTTTGGAGCGTCTTCCTCCCTGGCTGCTTAACCTTTGTTCATTTCTGTTCATTTGAGCGCCTCAGCAAAAGGTTGGATGGGGGAAATCAAGGAACTGAAAACCCAAACTGCTGTGTCTTGCTCCTTGTAGGAAGCTCTGGTATCAGGCATGGCAGGGAGAAGGTTACAGTGATTAGCTAAAAAAATGTGGTTTTGGGCTTCTCTGTATGGTGGATTTCTATTGGCCACAGCACTCAGACTATTCCCTGGAGACTAGGGACATTGGGAGCTGGCTTCATAACTTTGGGCCATACAAACCTGAACCTAAGGAGACTTTGGAAGTGAAGAAGGCTACACCTGCCAAATGCCTTCCAGTCCTGCTGTTCTGCCTTCCCTGAGAACTGATTGGTTTCTATAAACATGCTAGAGAAGCAATCCACTGGGAGAGGTTCTTGGGAGCAGGGATAGGCCTGAATTGACAGAGACTGAGAAGATGTTATTAGAGTCCCCTTTCCCCAGGTCCACTGAGTGAGTGGTTCCACTAAGAAGAACTCCTCACCCCCTACCCCCCCACACAGACTCACATTTACACTTTTTAGTTTTCCCTTGGGAACTGATACTAAATGGCCCCAGAAGACCACAGACGCCATCACACTCAAAACTCACCTCTTGGACACTGCTGGGCCCCAGCATTAGCCTAACCTTACCCCAGCTCTATTACACACTTCTTCCACTCCTTACACACACACAAGTGACTGTACAGCTTTCCCTGGTTTCCTCCAACTTGCTCTTCAAGTTTGGAAGTTGCCTGCCTGGGAAGAAGGCTTCTTGGCCCCCTACGACCATTTCAGATATTGGCCTCCTAAAATCTGCCAGCCAAACCTTCCCCCCACCCTCGGGACAGCCAAGGGATGGAGAGCAAACCAAACTATTTTTTTTTTAAGAAAAAAAAAAAGACTACAAAACAGAATCTAATGACATTGGGGCTGTTTTGTTTTGTTTTGTCTTTTTGTAGATGTGTGATGACTTCTTATAAACTCGATTTTTTCAGATGACTAGTTACTTCAGGTGTTTTTTTGTCTACAATTTGGAGTCATTGTAAAGTATCCAAAGATGCTGAGTACTGTACATCAACAGGAACTTGAAGCAAATGGGTGGGGTGGTTTGGTTTTGTTTGTTTATTTGTTTTACTTTTGTTTATAAATTTGTTTTGTTTTTCATTTCCATTTCCATGTCTGTCTGTGGGAGAATCTTTGGAATTTTTCTATTTATAACTCTTTTTTATGTGATTGCTTTATGTACATTGACACTCAAACAATGTTTGCCTTAGTGATTAAAGGGACAATCTTCCATAACTTTGGTGGCACGCGGCATCCTGCCGAGACAAACTCTCAGCTAACTCTCTGGCCTATTTATTAAACAGTATTAATTGATGACTCAATGGCATTCAGACTCAGTCTTCTGTCAGTTGTTGTATAGTTGAAGTATAACATGACAGCAACACGTAGACCTTCCACAAATAGGGTTTTTTTCCAGTGGGTACCCTCCATCTTTGTGAAGGAGGTCGACCAAGAAATTGTCTTGATCAACTCCCAGGAAATGTCCTTAGTTCTCTTTTTGGGCCAGTAGCCCACATCCTCTACAAGAAGAGGTTCACAAAGGCCTGAACAAAGGCCTGAACATCTCCCTGTAAACTCACCAAGATGATCAGAGACTTCAAAGTCACCTTCCAACAACAGAGAAAGACTAGTTTCCCATTCAAGTGAATATTGGTGGTTTTGGTCCAAAGAAAGCTGTGTTTCCTTCATTCCCTGGTTAAAGCTGATTTTTTTTTCTGGAAAAGCCCATGGATGTAGGAGATTGGGTGTTAGTGAGACTGAGGTTTATGTCTTTACAGTTATTAATATCTTAGCTTTGTGTGGACTTTTAGATACAGATTTAGAAAACTGCACATGTGTACGTGTCTATATGTAGGATTGTACACAGATGAGAGAAGGCCGCATTGCTCTTTTAGTCCACCTTTCTGGCTAGCCCCAGAGACCTGTCTCCCTCTCTGATCTGACTTTCCTTATCCACTCTCACCCCCTGGTGGAACAATGGCATGTCATCCTGAACCTTCTGTGGCCTTCACAAGCCTGGAGAACACCAAGAAGGAAAGGGAAGGAATCAGTCAGAGGATGGATTTTAATATTCAAACCTTGACTCACCTGCAATGCTCAGAGAATGAAATATTCAGTGAACTGAATTCTTAACATTTGTTGCTTGAGGGTGAACATAAAGCTTCTCCTCACCCATTCCTGCCACACACAAACTTTTTGGTTTCAAACCTTATAGCTACAAGGAGAGTCTAGTCAACAGAATGGAATCATTAATAGCATAGTGGAATGAATTAGAACATCTGAGTTCTAGTCCCAACACTGAAACCAAATAACTATGACCTTGGGAAAGTCACTTCCTTTACCTGTAACAGTTTCCACACCTTTAAAATGAAAGAATTGGCCAAAAGAGTCATAAAAGTACCTTCCAACTCTTAATAGTGTTTACTAATTTTTGCAGGAGCTTGAGGTTAACATTCTCAGCATGAGGGACAATTACCAAAGGCTATAATTGAATATGGAGAAGATATAGGAGATGGGCTGAATGTAGATGACCCCAGGAAGGTTTGGTCTGAGTAATTCCCTAATGTAAGCTTGTTTTCTTGTTGTTTCTATAAATGTGAAGAATAGCAAAAGTTATACTAATTTAGAATTCTAGTTGTGTTTGAGTCAATTGAGGCTTTGTGTGTGTTTTACTGTACCATATAAACTGATTTCTGTCTCTGTCTCTTTCTCTGTCTCTCTGTCTCTCTGTCTCTCTCTGTCTCTGTCTCTGCCACACCCCCTCTCCTTACATCTCATCAAACCCTATTCTCAGGAAAAGCTCAACATAACCATATATACCCCTCAGTCTGTGTATGTTGCTGTGTTTCCTCTCCCAAGGGGACTTGTATTTTAGTCCTTGTCTTTGATTATGGAAAGAAAAGGTACACCTGTTGGTAAGTGAAATAAAGGAATCAGTGGCAGGAAAGGAAGGCATTTAGGAAAGAGTGAGGACTTGAAATAATAGACCAATAAGTATTTGGCCATCCTAGCTACCACCAAGGTCAGAAGGTACTTGTGGGAGAAAAGAATTCCTTCTTATTCTCTACCACAATCCAATGAAATGTTAAGCCATACACACCAAAATGAGACAGCTAATGCTTCTGGTGTGTGTGTGTGTGTGTGTGTGTGTGTGTGTGTGTGTGTGTGTGTGTGTGTGTGTGTGTGTGTAAGAGACAGAAACAAATATAGAACAAAAGCCCTTTCAGAGTCAGCCCAAATTCTGAGGTCTTCCTCTCTTATTTCTAGGAGAATAGAGAAGCTTATCAGGACAATAACAGAAAAAAACTGGGTGAAACTCCTGAGGATTATACTAAGGCCTGCTTTCAAGAATGAAGGGCATGTAAATCATGTCACATGAGAGTGTGTTGATAAAACTGGGAAGGACACATTAGCTGTCTTCAAATACTGGAAGGTCTGACATGTCAAAGAGGGATTAGATTTGACCTGACTGCTTTCAGATTACAGATCTAGCACCTGTTGGCAGAAATGAGAGGAAAGTAACTTCTGCCTTACTAGAATAACTAGCATTTATAGCTATTGTATTATATGATGAAGTATAAATAACATTTCAAGGTTTTCAAAGCTGTTTACAAATATATCATTTTATCCTCACAACAAACCTGGGAGGTAGATTCTATTATCTCCATTTAACAAATGAGGAAACTGAGGCAGGCAGAGGTAGTGTCTGAGGCCAGATTTGACCTCCAGTCTTCCTAGCTCTGGCTAGGTTCTATCCATTGGGCCACCTGCAGCCTTTTAATAGTGCTGTTGTTAAGTCATGTCCAACTCTTCATGACCCCATTTGGGGTTTTCTTGGCAAAAATATTGGAGTTGTTTGCCATTTCCTTCTCCAGCTCATTTTACAGATGTGGAAACTGAGGCAAACAGGGTTAAGTGACTTGCCCAGGGTCACACAGCTAGTAAATGTCTTTGGCCAGATTTGACCTCAGGAAGATGAGTCTTCCTGACTCCAGGCAGGGCACTCTATTCCACTGCACCACCTAGCTCACCCATCTCAATATTAGAAAGAACTTCACAACAACTTGAAATATCTAACTTTGGAGTGGGCTTTCTTAAGGGAGTAGCAAGACCTTTGTTAGTGTAAAAATTAATAATTCACATTTCTTTAGTGTCTCAAGATTTAAAAATCACTTTTCCCATAAAAACTTTGGGAAGTGGATAGTGCAGGTGGTTTCATTCCTGTTTTATAAATAAGGCAACTGAGACTCAGTGTGGTCAAGTACTTTGCTGTATATCACAGAGCTAATAAGCATCAGGGCTTATTTCAGGGCAACATTTCCAATCTATCACTCTTTCCACCATGCCAAACAACCACCAGCTCAAGTGGTCAAGTAGAGGCTGGATGACCATCTACTGGAGCTACTGAAGGAGGGATGGCTGAGGTTGGTGGAAGGTCTCTGCCTTCCAGGAACCCAATGCAAAGGCTGATTCCAAGCCTCCAGGGGTTATTAATAGGCACGGGAGTAATAGAAATGAATCCAATCATTTCTCTTTTTTTATACCTTTAAAACATGAATGAAACATGAAGCATGATGAAGCATGACTATATGTGCTCTCAGCATGGAGAAAGGTTAGTAAGGTAGAGGATACTACATCTTCAACTACATCTTCATTTTCCAGAATGCAAAGCCCTTGTAGTCTCTGTCTCTGTCTCTCTGTCTCTGTTTCTCTCTCTCTCTCTCTCTCTCTCTCTCTCTCTCTCTCTCTCTCTCTCTCTCCCCCTCTCTCTCTCCGTCCATCTCTCTATCTAGGTCTCTCTTCCCCCATCCATCTCTCTTCTCTTCCTGTCTGCATATCTCTCTCTGTCTCTGTCTCTATTTCTGTCTCTGTCTCTCTCTCCCCCCCTGCCTCTCTCTCTTTGTCTCTGTCTCTCTCTCCCTCTCTCTTCCCCCTCCTACCCCTCTCTGCCAGCCCCCCTCACAAAAGTCTCCAAATAACCTTATCTACCTCTCAGTGTGAGTGTATATTGCTGTGTTTCTTCTCCCAAAGGGACTTATATTCTACAAACCTTGTCTCTGACTGTGGAAAGACAAGTGCATCTGTTAGTAAGTGAAATGAAGTAATCAGTAGCAGGAAAGGGAGGCATCTGGGGGAGAGTGGGGCCTTTTGGGCACCCTTGAAATAATCAGTATATCAATAAGCAGCTGGCCACCCTAGCAGGGAATCACAGACACCCACTGTTCTACTTCTTTTAGAGAATGGAAGAAACCAATTAACAGAAGAGATTATCTAATGGCCTCCCTCACTCACCCCCCATCCTAGTAGCTGGGGCCTGAGGGCATATCTGTGCACTATCACCAAGGTCACAAGGTGCTTATGGGAGAAAAGGATTCCTTCTCATTCTCATTCTCTGCCACCTTCCCCTTGCTTTCCCCTAACTTTGTGCAGAAGCAAGGTGAAACATTCAGCTGTACACTCCAAAATGAGAAAGCTGATACAAAGCCACCGCCCTGCTCTCCTAAGAGGAGATAAAGTATAGGAACAGACATAGCTCCACTAAAACTTTTTTCCATGTGGGTCTCTCATTCTACATGTCTTAAAACTCATCCACTCATGTTTATTCTCAAAGGACCCCAATTTTGACAGGTGATAAAAAGTCAAAAAATTAACTACCACTGAGAATTAAAAAGGCAGATGGAGTTGGATTCTTCTTCACTATCTCTCTGAAATAACAATAGGGAGGGAAGGGTTAAGACCAATGTGAGACCAATTATAATTATTGCTAGAAAACTTTCTACCTCCCCTAAGTAACTTCGTGTGATCCTTACAATAGTTCTGGGAAGCAAGTAGGGGAGACATCATTGTCCCCTTTTCCAAGACCAGTATATATTCACTGAGGAGCTACTGAGCTGCAGATTATACAAATTAGTGGGAAGGCTGGGACTCATTACACCATAACTACCTCCTGATCACTCCTGAATGGGAGGGGACAAGTGTAATGGATGCAGAAGACCTAAGACCTGATACTCTAACATGTTCCTCTCTTTAGACAAAGATCATATAAAGATATACAAATCTATAACTAGAAATTACCTTGGAGACCATACAGTCCTAGCTCCTCATTTTACAGATATGAAAACCAAAGTGTAATGAAGTTAAGAGACTCATCCAAGGTCATACTGACTGTCAGAGGAGAGATTTGAAACTTGGTCCTCTGACTCCAGCACCAATGCTTTTTCTATCATACCACACTGCCTCCTAGTTCTCTTTCTCCTACCACAGCTTCCCCAAAGTATTAACTCACAGTTTCCCCCAATACAATACTGTGAAAAATAACCATTTGCTCACCAAAACTGTGTCCATCCCCTTTTGTTCTCTTAATCTCCACCCTCCTATATACCATTGGAAGTCTCTGAGAAAAGGATGGATGACCATTTGCAATGTAAGTCATAGAGAGGATTCTTATTCAATTACAGGTTAGACTAGAAGAGTTCTGAGATTCTTCCTAAGCCTAAGAGTCTATGCTTGTTATTATAGTAATATAATAGTGGCAGATTTACCTACTGTCAGAGCCATAACTAGGGCAATGTGACTAGGGCTTCATCCCCAAGTGCTGACATTGAGAGGATAATGAAAGCAGTTACATTCTATCAATGTAAGGACAACTGAACTTGGCGTCTGGTTTTTTTTTTTAAACAAATGCTTTATTAACTTCTGTTTTACATCATTCATTTCCGCCAGATTTTGAGTTACAATATTTTCTGCAGGTATCCTGCCCAACCTCCAGAATAGCAGTACCCACAAGATATCGCTTCCTCCAATATGCTCTGTATCTTCTAGTCCCTGATTTTTTCCATTAGAGGAGAGGTGAATCTTTGTGTCCAATGCCTACATCTTATATTCCAATTGTGAGCAAAAGAGTATTAATAATAGTATTTATATATATATATATATATATATATATATATATATATATATATATATATCTTTGAAACATTTAATGTTAAGACCTCAAATTTCAGATCCATTTCCTTCCTCCCTTGTCACCCATTCCTTCTTGGGAGATAAGTAATTCAGTATGTGTTGTACATGTCTAGCTATGCAAAACATTATCATGGTAGATATATTGTACAAGGCTGCTTATAATTCCCTCCCACTCATCCCACCCCCCACCTGGTCCATTCCCTACATGATCCTGTCCCTCTTCTATAGTGGGTACTTCCAACCTCCCCTCACCCCAAGGATGCCCTCCCATCCATCACCCCTCCTCTCATCCCCCTTCCCCCTATCCTGCTGCAGGTTGAGATATCCCATTTAGTATGTATGTCATTTTCTTCCTGAACCAAATTCAATG